>JAHDVE020012316.1:0-19044 GCA_022606495.2 Halesus radiatus | reverse complement strand
CAAATAATGTCCTTACATATCAGGAGACAAAAAACTCCATGCGTCCTTTTCTAGCCAATAGCAATATCGAAAAATAGTGGCCAACGATCGCTACGGCGGATCTAACTAGCTAGAAGAGGACGCCGGATTCACCCCCAGTCCGAGAAAGAAACAAAAAACGTTAGCATTGTTGCGAAAAAAACTCCGGTGCCTAAATACGGTAAGACAATGCAATAGGAAGTAATGCAAAATTACGTGTTTTTGGTTTGAAAATTGGGTGGCCTAGAAATATCATAGATGATTTAATTAAATACTGCAAGTAGAACACACCTTAGTCTTTCGTTTAACGGGACATTTTTTTGTTGGGTCTTTTTATAAGCCTAGAAAAAAAAATTATCAGACCAAAATATTGTGAAAAATCTCCTACTTACGAACTAGTTTTTTGTATCGTTCATTGTGACAAATTAAGTTTTTTAGAATATGACCGTAAAATATTTTAATAGTTATGCCTGAGCTTTACAAAATAATTTAAAAAAAACACGCATTTTGGAAATGTTTTTTTTTTTTTGCGTAAGTCGAAACATGCGACAGGAATTTCAACCTTTTCACCACCCGCATAAGGAGTGCCTGATATCGTTCGAATTTTATAAAGTGGATCGCCTTAAATTTCTATGGTGTGAAGTGTGAATGCGATCTTAACAAGCTAACAACAAAGTAATAATTTACTTAATATCATGAAAGACGGGAAGTCCCAATTGAGTTGTTATTCTCTTAGAGTAACAATATATTATTCATTTCGTTGCATTTATATTATTAATCGAGAAGTAGCGAAATTAACAATAGAATTTTTTTTAAGCATTTGATTTGATTATCACCAAACATTGCGTCACCCAATGATACTGTCAACTAGCTTTGTGATTAACGTCATTTCTAATGATTAATTAGAGGTCAAAGATTAATTGCTAACTTCACTAGGTAACTAATTGATTACGTATTTAAGAAAAAAAAACAGGTTTGAACAAATCGCAAATATCAAATAATAGATTTAAAATCTTGAAGAATGAATATCAGATCGCAAACTAATAATGACATTTGACATTTCGGTGCCATCTATTCACCCTGTTGAAAATTTGTATAACTAGTCCTTTGTTGAGGGGAACTTAATTCACAAAAATCGATATCGTGCATTTGAACAGTGTTGAGCAAAAATTTCAGCTCAACAGTTGCTCAGTATGGTTGGGAAGAACGACTGTCATATCATGAAATTTTATAATTTGGGTACATAAATGCAAAGTATAAAATGGTGATTTATGTATTATTTTTTAAAACACGTGATTTGTATTCATAATAAATACAATATTAACTAATCTGTGTTATTTTACATTGAAAGTCTTTGCTGATCGGTGGCTCAGATTGATCATTCGAAAAGTTGGGAAGAACGGCCTTCGGGGTTAAAGACATTTTGCTTAACTGAGGTTCCAGTTAATTTTAAAAGCAGTTTGTGGTTTAATTACCACATTATTATTAAAAATATATAGGTGCATCACACATACTTAACAAGTATAGTTTATTATTACTTTTTCGACATTTCGGGCTTTTGCCATAGGTACTTTACAAACATCGCAATTTGATCAATTCTGTTAATTTAATAGCATTATTATCGGACAAATAACTCAATAATGATGTTTAAAGTCAATGATAATATTGAGTTTTTCATCTGTTAAAACTATGGAAACATCGATATTTTTAAATAATTCATTCGTTAAATGACAGCTGTCATCCGAGAAAGCCAGAACGCAGTTAAGCAAAAAGTATTTAAGCGTAAGGACAATGTATTATCCTTTAAAAGAAGCAGAATCGGGGCCTTGATGTTTTGTGTGCAATGCCTTATGCAGTTTATGCACTGGGTGGACACGATTCCTAAATTATTTTTTCTTAGTATAAAAATTGTTGACAGAAAAACTGTGCGAATCTAATGGCGCCGGAGTTCATTGTCAACAGATTTCCGCCTTTAGCTATGATTATAAAAAAAAACTTCTCAAGTGAATTATCCAAGACTGTTTTCCTACACGATAACGTAAGTACTAGTGGTGGGCGAAGCGGCTCGGTTTAGCTCTGTGTAGTGTACCGGTTAGGTGATCCAGATCGATTGAACGACGGTTCGCGTCCCCACGCACCATACCCTCTCCCTCACTCCCTTGGCCCTCCTAAAAAAGTCCTTAAGTCGCTCTTACACGATACTTTTTTCGTCCAGTTTTCATGTGGATTGTCTTTACAGAGAGCTGATTTAGTGATCCGGCTCACCAAACCGGGCCGCTTCGCCCACCACTAGTAAGTACATAAATACCAAGTAAAGCAACCAATTAAACATTGAACCGTAATAAAAGCACCGCAAAATCTTTAACACGAGTTCGAGAGTCCGTTATATCACATCTCATAAGCATCATAAAACCATCGAATCATTATCATAAGAAAATGTGGTGAACTACACACTGACGTGTTGTACCTACCGTACAATATGCAATACACGATACAGCATGTCCCGTTCGAGCAAAATCTAACATTTATGTAAGTTTAAAAAAAGTCAGATTCAAAAGTATTAACGATTTGTAGAAATGGAAATATAGCATGGGAGACAAAATATATCATGCTTTATTTTAAATATTAAATTGTAACACTAATATGTCATTAAAATTATATATTTATTGAAACGATTTTTATACTTTTTTCCACTTTTAAAAATATTACTTCATATTCTCAATCTAATTTTGTGCAAACAGATACATAAAATCATAGCAGGTCGCTTCAGATGGATACAGTTTTATTAGAAAATTTAAGCTTAGAGAAAATATGATTCTTACAATTGCTATTATATCCTGCTTTTCTATTGGTGTTACATTTATTGGAAGATTGGTGACAATAAAAGAGTTGGTAGGTATTTATTTAAAAAATGGACTGGACCTGAGAATATTTATAAAATGACCTTAAATTTACTTATTTAGATGTGTTGCGGGCTATGGACGCATTTGCGCACCTGTGCGTGAAAAAAAATAACCTATTCTATAGATGACCTTAGGTATTAAGGCGATGCAATGAAAAGTAATGCAAAATCGAGTGTTTTCGGTTTGAGAATTTGATGGCCTAGAAATATCACAGATCATTTGATTAAATAATGCAAGTAGAACACACCTTGGCCTTTCGTATGACCGTCCGATTTTATGGTGTGTCTTTTTATAAGCCTAGAAAAAAATAAAGTATCAGGCCTAAAAAAAATGTTTAAAGCGCAAAATCTCCTACTCACGAACCCTTTTTCCGATATTGTCCTATTGTTCATTGTGGCAAATTAAGTTTTTTTAGAATATGACCGTAAAACATTTTAATATTTATGCCTGGCCTGAGCTTTACAAATTAAAATAAAACACGCGTTTTAGTGACGTTTTTTTTACATAAATCAAAACATGCGGCCGATGTTAAGCGGGAATTTCAACCTTACACAAGGAGCGCATGATTTCGTTGGAATTTTACCAAGTGGATGGCCTTAACTGTGTTTATGTTTAATTAGTAGAACTCGATTTATTTATGCTTTAAATTTAATGTGAATCAAATTTAATAATGTTATAATTAAGTTCTGCAAGTATTTTTAGTTTTTATTATTAACAGCTGTTTCGGCGTTCTAAAAAAAATTATCAATTAAGAAAACAGTATCATTTAAATGCAGGGAAACACATTATAAATGTAAAAACCTCACAGAATAAATAATATTAATTATTTTCTAACTAAGTCGGTTTTACCAATTATAAATCATTATTTTTAAAAACCCGTCCAAATTAGAATTGGTGGGAGTAAATAAAATTACATAAATAAGTCGTCAGTGTGGATTAACAGCAGCTTAAAAATGGACTTGAACGCGGAAACAGCTCTGTCACAATAATAAAAATTTTAAAAACTTGCAGAACTTAATAATAACATTTAATAACAGGCTAGGCTGGGTAAGCAATTTGCATGTGCATTTCTTCCATTTATGGATATGATTGTCTGAAAAGAAAGTTCCCTGAAATCTGTCGAGTCTTTGACCATTCTTAAGTCTTCACACCAAGCGATAACGTGTGGGGTCCGTTGAAGCCATTCGAACTAAAAATAGACGCTTGTATTTAACGAGCAATAAGGTCAAATTTATTTGAGTTTTACCCTACTTATTTGCTTCTTAAATGTTGAAGGTCTTCCTATAGAAACTAACTTATTGTTCGTGTATTGTCTCTTTCACGAGCTATAAATACCGAGTGGATGAGGTAATGATTCAGAGGTCTGACGTACAATTTCCCAATAGTCTTGTCTTCATCTAAATCCATATTTACTACAGATAATTGTAATTATGCCAGTTTCCATTGCACACTTTTGACGAGAAAATTGCTAAAACGCCCAAAAACCTCATAGGTATTTAAATTTTCAGAATCATAGATCTTTGTCAGAATGCATAATTTACGGTATTTGATACATTTAAAAATAAAAATATTTTTAGGTAAACATTTTTTAAAGTTAATCTCTGGAACCATATGTAATCCACAAATTAGAAGAGGTAAACTTATACGTTCCTAATAAGTATACTCGTAGGAGATCCCATGAACTACTTTATGCTATTACTTATTTTAATTAAAACAAAATAACTTTGTATACATCACTTTATTAATATACAATATTACAACATGTTTCGTGAGCGATGCTCACATCTTCAGGTATCAATGTATACTGAAGTTAACAATTAAAATATAGAACAGTTAGATTTAAGTGGGGAGGGGTGGTAGGGGAAAGACAAGTAATTAGGGAATGACAATCAGGAAATTACAATAATTTGGAAATTACAAAGATTTAAGTGGGGAGGGGTGGTAGGGGAAAGACAAATAACTAGGAAAATTACAATCGTTAAAGGAAGGTGACAAAGGTATAATTAAGAAATCGTCAAGTTGTTGGAATGGTCATTAGAGTAGGAAGGCCTGGTAAGTGGGAAAATATTTAATATAGGGTTACCAAAAAAGTTTTTTTGTTTGTTGATTATATCAATTTTTAAATTATCGGGATACAAAACAACACAAATTAATAATTTAGAAATACTAGAAATTAGAAAAAGCGATAATTTAAAAATTGATATAATCAACAAACAAAAAAACTTTTTTGGTAACCCTATATTAAATATTTTCCCACTTACCAGGCCTTCCTACTCTAATGACCATTTAACTGGCTGTTTGTTTAATATGATATGTTTTCCCCACCCCTCACTTAAAATCTTGTATTCAAGTAACAATTCCTGATTATGTCCCTAATGCTATTTCCTGGTGGTAACTCAGCCATTGATACCTGAATGGCATCGCTCACAGCATGTTCTAATGCTATATCAAAGTGTTCTCCCAAGGCCAATTGTTTACAGATAAAATACATAATGACATCCACAAAGTGAAAACCTTCTAGAAGAATTCTTCTTCGAAAAAAAAAAAAAAAAAAAAAAAAAAATATTACTTATTCTATCATAGAGAGCATTAATTTCTATGTTCCCGATGGTTATCTCCGTCGCCGACAGCATAGACTGTTTTATCTCCCGGCCTGCAGGACCAACTTGCCCATGGTCATACCGGTGGGGAAGCATTCTTACTGTTAAATAGAATCACTTCGAATATCGACATATTTAGCATCAATGAAGCTGCGTTTAAACATAAAGCTTTGTTGCTACTTGTATAATACCAGTATATATTTTATTGAAATTATGTATATCTACCTACTTCCTTTTAATTTTTATTATTTTTTTATGAGTAATTATTTTGGATGTTGTACATCCTGTCTTATTTAATAATATGTACTTTTTTAAAAGGGAATAAAGAATTGAACTGAATTGAATGCTCCGATAACGACTCAACTGCTCAACGATGCTGCATTGACCGTTGACATTTTCAATATTACTTACAGATAGTCTAGCCACTATCTTTTGACCCATGTCACAAAATAGTTGTAAAACTCCCCCCTATGATTTTTTATACTTTTCCTACCAACTTTTCACTTCCTGCATGTTGGATACAGATTATCATTTTTAATATTACTTAAATCATTAATATACAAACGTTTACTTACTTGTACTGTTTGTAATTCCTAATACTCGTCTGTGTAAGGCTCAGATCATATAATATAGAGAGAAATGCTGTTATTAACTGTTTTTGTGTTTAATTCGTAGAACTCCATTTAATTTATTTTTTTAATTTAATGTAAATCAAATTTAATTATGTTATTATTAAGTTCTGCAAGTATTTGAATATGGAAAATATAAAAATACTTGCAGAACTTAATAATAACATTATTAAATTTGATTTACATTAAATTAAAAAAATAATAATAATAAAAATTTTAAAAGAATAAATAAAAATAAATAAAAAAAATTAAAAAAGAAATGCTGTTATTCATTTTTACTATGGAATTCAGCGGTTTATAAGTCGCCTGTCTATAACCAATACTTCTGGAGGCTTACGCGAAAGTAACCGCCCCTATCCACACCTACACAGCAAGCATGTCAATTTCATTGGAACAAAACCGAAACAAACTTTTATGCGTAAACATTCCTATCGTGTTCGCCAACAGCCATACATTTAAGTGATATGCGATAGAGCTGACGGGAAACAGGAAAAACAGGAAACTAAATTTCTTCCCTGTAGCTTTCTGACAATATCGCATGTAATGTGTTTTTATTTTTTGTTGTATAAATCCATAAAATGTGATTTTTTTTATGTTGCTTATTTATGTATTCATTTAAAATAAATAATTTTACAACAATAATAACAAGTATTTTCCGCATCAGTGGGTGCTGTGCCCGTATTGGGGCGTTTATTGCGCAGTTTCATAAGATATTTTATTTACGCTTAAGTTTTCCTACAAATGAACAAAAAAAACGTATATAATATATAAAGTACGAGGTTTGTTCAAAAGAAAAGGTGAATTTTGAATTTTCGCGGGCTGTGTACATTCGATTATCGATTTTTTTTGTTTTGTTGGTACATATATGTTTATCATATGTTAGCATTATCAGCCATTTTGGATCAGTGGTTTGTTTTTGACAACTGGAAAGGTTAGTCACGTTTTTGTGTTCGTTTTTTTACTTTAGGTTCGTTTTCTGAGGCATCATCAGTCCGATTGAAGTGAAATTTTAGATTTGCTTTATTTTCTATGTCCTCATCAGCTTTTCTTCAAAAAATCCAAAAAATTGATGTTTTTCAATTTATTAAATTTTTTTTAGTAAAAAATCGGGGGAAAAAAACGTGACTAACCTTTCCAGTTGTCAAAAACTGATCCAAAATGGCTGATAATGCTAACGTATGATGTGTACCAACATAACAAAAATAAACGATAATCGAATGTACAAAGCCCGCGAAAATTCAAAATTCACCTTTTCTTTTGAACACACCTCGTATATAAATGTACATATGTATATACTTGTACATATACGAGAAGTAAGTTAAAGTTACACATGTTGTTAAAATAGAAGAAAACAATTGAAATACTGCAGTAACATTTAATTGGGTTGTATCTACACTAAACTTATTTTAAATTATAAAATCGTCCAGGAGCGCTATTCTGGTTATTTTTAAGGAAGATTCCTTGTCCTTTTCCTTAGGCTTAAAGACTTCTTGATTAAATGCGGAATTGCGGAGAGACAATGTAAAAAAAAAACCTAAATAGATTGTTAAAAGATTATTTGAAAACACAAATTGATGAAATATCTTCAAGTGACACAAGATTTTGAACCAAAACCTTTTAAAGCAATTACATTATATTATCATGCATTTTAATCCATGTCTATTTAATTTGCATAAATACGCCTTTCAACGAAGAATAACGTTTTGTGAAAAGGTACCTACCTCACTAGATGGTAATGACCTGTTTATTCTGTCACTACTTCTAAAAGTGACATTTACCGCCAGCATTTATATTTCCATTTATAATTGTAAAGCACAATAGCTAATAAGGTGATAATAACCTAATTGGTAACTTACTCAAAATTGAGTTTTTCTCGTGTTAAAACTACGCAAATATTGATATTTTTAATCAAAAGCTCGTCAGTCTTTCTAGATAAGCTTATGAAAATTCAACGGTTCGAATTTCAAGACTACATAAATCGGGAATCAAAAGCTCGTCAGTCTTTCTAGATAAGCTTATGAAAATTCAACGGTTCGAATTTCAAGACTACATAAATCGGGAATCAAAAGCTCGTCAGTCTTTCTAGGTAAGCTTATCAAAATTCAACCGCTCGAATTTCAAGACTACATAAATCGGGAATCAAAAGCTCGTCAGTCTTTCTAGGTAAGCTTATCAAAATTCAACCGCTCGAATTTCAAGACTACATAAATCGGGAATCAAAAGCTCGTCAGTCTTTCTAGGTAAGCTTATGAAAATTCAACGGTTCGAATTTCAAGACTACATAAATCGGGAATCAAAAGCTCGTCAGTCTTTCTAGGTAAGCTTATCAAAATTCAACCGCTCGAATTTCAAGACTACATAAATCGGGAATCAAAAGCTCGTCAGTCTTTCTAGGTAAGCTTATCAAAATTCAACCGCTCGAATTTCAAGACTACAGCCCGTTTATTCCTTGTTCGCAAAATAAAAAACGCTTTCGGCTTCGCATTGTGAACGAATCGCTGACCAGCCGGACCAGCCGGACAAGCCGGACCAGCCGGACCAGCGTTCGAGTCAATCGGACGTATCTCTATATGTTTAATACTACACTGAATATATATTTTAAGGTGTGACTATGTTCACATGATCTGTATAAGCGATGTACAATTATGAATACTGTTGCAATCACTTATACTGATAATAAGGGTACCTGCATCATATTTTGAATATTTATTATACGCAAATATGATACAGTTGTTATTAAACTTATTATATTACAATACTAGCCTTTTTTCCCTTCTATTTATGTAAAGGGGATTTGTTCCTAGTTGGGCGGTCAAAGCTTTCTAAAATGCTGTTGTTAAATAATGTGTGTTTCAAATAAATAAATATGACTATTATTAGTTAATTCTGTATTACCCGGTTGTAATTAAGTTCAAAGCCCATATGTGTTTTTAATTATTTAAAAATAAAACCCAAACTAAGAACCTAAAACCTATTTTATATACAATACAATATATTAATTAGACACAAAATGGGTTTTTAGGCTCTTAGTTTGAGTTTTTTTCGTAAATATAAAAAAAAACCTAACCTTAAAGCCATACAAAAACTTGGAACTTTACCAAGCTTTAAATTAATTAAACTGCGTGATTTTGCTTCTCCGGTGACTGAAATAGTTGTTTCTCATTGTAATTTAAATATTAAAAATTGTTTTTCATTAATTTTGTGCGTATTAAGAAATACATTTTTTTAAATAAAATGCGTATTAACCCTTTGAACCCTAAGGCTTCATTGTATTAGCACCATATCCCTGAGCTCCTGAGCAATTTTTGAACAAAAAATAATATTTGACTAAAATGCAAGTTTGACCAAAAATCTTTTGTCAATAAGAAAACTATTTTTTAGTTCATAATAATTGCAAAATTCCAGTAGTAAAAAAAATAGGCCTTTAGGGTATTTGCCTCGCCAAATCAGGCCGGTTTACCGGCCTATAGGGTTCAAAGGGTTAGAATGCTATACAATTGTAGAACTTTACTATTGTTTCAAATTACACAATTAAGTGAATACCGTACCAGAGTCCCAACCGCTCCCAATTGTCCGGAGCTAGTGGGACTATGGCATCCCATTTGAGGATGTTGTGAGGCTGAGGCTCCCTTTAGCCAGTAGTTCCGACTTACAGGTAGTTAGGACTATTTGTGCGGGATTCACACGAATTTGAAAACATAAAATAAAATATTAACTTAAAATGTAAAATAGCACCGGTACGCCGGGAAATTGACGTTTTAGATCATGAATGTGATAACAGAGATAAAATAATAAAAATCGTATAAAAAGCAATTTCAATCTGATAACGATGTTATTATAACAATGCGTATAATGTAATGCAATGTACCCAAAATTAGTCTAGAAAAAGCAATTCCTAAGATAAATAAATATTATACAATGATCAACAAGATTACCATGACTGATGATCTACTTTGGAATACATCAATCATGACGATAATAATAAAGTAATAATTTACGACGCGTGCGAGGTATTTACAAAAAAAAATATCACATTATTTGTAAATAAAATTGTGTGAAAAGCTTTCTTACTCATTCTGCTGTAGTTTAAATTATGATACACTAAATATTTCACAATAAACACAAATTATACGGCACTTTTGCTAGCTGGATTCTGTAGGATAAACGTCAAAACTGACACAAGAGGAAATACAATCAGTGCTAATCCGCCTCTCTGACGGAAAAAACTGGACTTGAGCAGAAACAGAAAGGCAAAAAGCGAAACGAGGAGCGCGACTAACTTCACATATGTTGTTCCAGTATAGAATTTCCAATAAGACATCTTTCAAAATTAAGATGGCCGACAAATCGACTAAATTACAAGCCGGCATTACAAAACACATTTATATATTATTTTTTCAAGTTTATACTATTTGATTCCATTTTGGAACTACAAATGTTATAACCATGGCAACACAAAGTTACTCACTTCGTCTTGGAAATGTGGCCACATTTTAATATTTTCACGTAGGTATTCGTATTTGAGAGTTCGATAGAAATAACGCATGGTTGATATTTTTCACGTGAAAACGGGTCGCTTCTACGACTCGTTCTTGTGTTCAACAGCTCGGCTGTAGAATGATCTGCCGGCCTCTGTGTTTCCTCCCTCCTACAGCATGGGTCTCTTCAAGACCCAGGTACACTCCTTCCTATCATCTAAAAGACCCTCCACACAGCATCCCCAAAGATGATATAGGCCTTGAGGGAAATTATTTCCCTCACGGTCTCCTGTGTAGAGTTACAGTAGAAAAAAGTAGTTTTTGAAAAATGTCACCACTTATATAATGCAAAAGTTCCAGGACGGTATACAATCTTCTATATATGTTATATAAAAAATTGTTTGTCTGTCTGTCTGTCCGTCCTCAATTTTCTCGAAAATCACCAGACCAGTTTCGCTGAAAATAGCACAGTTTGTTCTTATTAGTGCCGGAAAGGTTTAGAGTTGTTTAATGAAATCCAGTATGTAAAACGATTGCTGCAGGCCTTCATGAAAATTATTTCCCTCAGGGCCTCCTGTGTGGAATTTCTGTAAAAAAAAATCACAGCGCCCTCACTTTTTAGCTACCATTCTTTCTAACCGTACTATTTTACACGCGCTTTTTCATTGCGAATATACTTTTGTTTATACCGAAGTTAGATTGGATATAAAATACGGGGGTAAATTATATGATACATTTCATCGCACACAACACAAACGGACGTAACTCATATGTAGCAAATTTCCACGAGAGCAAAACAACGTTTTTTGCCAATTTCTTATAGGTTTAATTACAAGCTTACCGCATTGATGACACATATAATAAAATGTAAATCTGAGATACGCCTGCACGTGTTGTAGACGATGACTTGCGCTCGTTATGTTGAAACAGAGTTACAATCATTTCATAAAAACATCGTTTACTAGCCGAGTGAACAAAATCACCAGGCGTCTTAGTATCAATCCTTTGCAGTCATCCATAATTGCAACAAGCAACAATATACGCTTGTAACAATGATAGCAGGAAGTTTAAAATATATATTTTAGTCAACCTGCTCTAATTTGAAATTTGTTTCGTAATTAGCCCGAGTATAAAAGCTTCTGAAAATAAACATAGATGACTCTATAGTCCGTACTACAGAGAGCTATCAATATTTGCTCCTAGGTACACAAAACGGACTCCAGAGATCGCTGCACTTGGCGTTTCTTAAAAAAAAAGAACTCGTTGGAACCAACATCATAGGAACATCAAAATGCGTAATAAAACACACTAGAAAAGTTGCTCTAATAACACAATCGTTTCTACACGTCGTATTGGAAATCTACAACATTCATTCTTATGGGTATTGAAATAGAGCCATCTACCGGAGAATGTGTGTAACATCGAGTGTGGCGGGAAAAATAAACATTAATTATTTAATTTATTTAACTTTTTTGTAGATATCCTGAAAGCAAAATAGCAGAAGAAACGTCTTTATTAGAAAAGCACAAAGAAAATCATTACACCATGTTAACTGAAATTGGTAAAAAACCTAAATCAATGGCAAGAACCAATTAAATTCGTCAATGTCAATTTACATCTCAGTGATAATTATATTGTATTACCTTTAATATTTTTCATACAATATATTAAATTCCGGCACTGCGGGAATCATTTTTTTATGAACTTGTGCTAGTGTCAATTGTCAATGCGTTCTTAGACGCCAAGAGGAAAATACGTTAACCTAAAAAAATGTAAATAGTATGTCATTAACATTTTTAATCTGTTACTTACCTACTTTAATTCAATTTTGTTTATGCTCATATTTTGTATATTCTTAAATTATTGTTTTAAATTTTTTATCATTTTTCTATACTTGAAATTATTTTTTAGTATTCATTTATTCCTGAAGATGATAGCATTGCTATCGAAACATGTAGAAATATTTATATATTTTAAGTAAAGTGGTATATACAAAGTGTATTTTCAATTTATATAATAAATAGTATGTGTTGTACATATATCAAATGTAAAATATAATTTCGATAAAGGGTATTTAAAAACTTTTCTATAAAGAACTAGCTTTACTACCCGATTTCACTTGTGTTTTATTTGATTTTCAAAATGTTCTCTTTAGCATAGATTTTTTTTTAATAATAATTCCACGCAGGAGGCCCTGAGAGAAAATATTCTCATCTTTGGGGATGCTGTGTGGGGGATGTTTTAGAGGATAGGAAGGATTGAACCTGGGTCTTGAAGAGACCCATGTTGTAGGAGGGAGGAAACACAGAGGCCGGCAGATAATTCCACAGCCGAGTTGTTGAACTAAGAACGAGTCGTAGAAGCGACCAGTTCTCGTGACAAATGTCAACCGTGTGCAAAATGTTGGGCGCGCGTTTGACGTGTTTCCCGAGAAAGACAAAAGACAAAGGTTGTAATCCGTCGAATCTATCAAACGGACCGCCCGTTTCTGCACAAAGTCAAGATTTTTCATCAGATATTTTGGGGTTCCCGACCAAAGGTGGCTGCCGAATTCAACGGTGCGGCGAACTTGCGATTTGTACAGCATCAGCAGTTATATACTAATAAGTAATAAGTGTCGTGTACCCATTATCCCATTGTGTCGAATTTTGATTTGTGACAGTATAGTTCATTTCAACATAAATGCAACGACGCAACTTTTACTTGTACCCTAGCTGGCGACCGGCAGGTTTTGATTTAAAGATACTGCTTGCCTTGCTTACGAAAATAAAAGAATGAGTTTTAGAAATCGGTCTTATTTATAAACAAAGAAATATTTTAAAACAAAAACAATAAACAACAATAGCGAATTGAGAGTTTGAGACACTTTCAGTGTTGGATCCTGCAGTCAAGGCAGTAATCTATACTACCATAAGAGCAATAGAATTGCTTTACGGAATTGCCAGCAGTGTTTAGCTAAGCTCCAAATCTCATAATTCAAGGTTTTACTCAATAGAGGGCAATCGTGGTTAAACTTCAAACATAAAGTTACTAAATAATAAATACCGCACAAGAGTCCCAACTGATCCCAACCCTCTAGAGCCAGTGAGACTTGGCATCCCCAATTGGGGAATGTTGTGAGTCTGAAGGTATTGGGGAGGGGAAGGAGAAGGGGAAGAGGAAGGTGGGGAAATACCTGGCTATTCAGATCTGGTCACAAAACACGGTTAAAAGCCATTTCAACCAACGTTTCAATTCTGAATGGTGGTTTTTCACCAGGGCGATACTGAGAGTATCTTCCAATCGTTTCATTCCTATTTCCAGCTGTCTCTCTCCAGTTCCTTATGCCAAAGAATCCAACCGCGCACCGTCCAGCCACCTATGTTTAGGTCTCCCAACACTCCTTCATTCTGCAGGCGTATTATAGAAAGTCCTCTTTAGTAGTCGGCTATCTTCCATCCTTGCTGTGTGTTCTGTCCAGCGGGAGCCAGTTTTATGAAAATTCTTATTCAAATATCTTCGAACAATTGGTTTGGCTTGTGGTTGTCCATAAAACTAAAACTATGCATGTCCATATGGGAATATAATAATCCCGAGTGCAAATGTACTCATTTATGTACGAGTGGGTACATTTATGTAGTTAACATCGAAAATTTTGCTATTTCAACCTCTAATTTCGCACTGTACATCTTGTAAAATAAAAGCATAAAATTGCGCATCTGGAGGGTAAAGGTACCACAAGAGCAGGCCCGTCATTCTATTATACAGTGGCGTGCACAGATTTTTTAATTAGGGTAAGTTTTCGCTAAGAATGCCTAAACTGCTGGCTATAGCAGATAGTGGTTGGGATTACCTAAGCCAAGTGGAATATTCAAATATCCACTTCATTTGTGCATATTATAAGTAACTAACTGTTGGATACATTTTTTTTAACCGCACAATAAGGAACTCCAGTGTATTAAAAAAAATGTCAAAAATGACGTTCAAAATTAAATACCAGTATATTTCTTCTTTTTTTGTAAAGATAGTTTACATAGTTAAAATAATTTTCAATTTTTAAAAACCCGCCAAACGCTCAAAATCTATGACCGGTCGGTTTTAAGATTAGAATGTCAAATATGTTAAAAAGGATGAGCTTCATCCCACATAATATTATATTCTATTCATAGTAAACCATAACTAAACATAAGTAATAACATTATGTATCTTTTTAGAAACTTTTAACATTATCATAATATCCGTATTGATAATTGGTTTGCTCGTGAATACCCTAATTTCTTTCATCGATAATAGTTTTTACATTGAACAACAATTATAGAGCTTATACCCAAATTAAGTATAATTTTCGCCAAAACTAAAAAAACACATGTTTAAAATACAAAACAAAATCAAAAATTATA
Source organism: Halesus radiatus (assembly GCA_022606495.2). NCBI lineage: Eukaryota > Metazoa > Arthropoda > Insecta > Trichoptera > Limnephilidae > Halesus > Halesus radiatus. The sequence goes on along the minus strand of JAHDVE020012316.1, from coordinate 4,037 downwards.
ATGTCCATACCAATCCAAAAACAGATTACACACGTGGTATCAGATGTTCCTATTGCAATGGTACCAACATAACAAAGTGTTTTGATGGGATGATTTTTTATTCACTTTTAAATAATATTTTATAAATTCTACATATAATAAAATAATAAAAGTAATATATTCAGAATCGGCGTTTATTGATCTATATGAATATATATTTTTAAAGCCATTATATTTTTCACTGGATTTCCTTATTGCATGCAAGAAAGGCAACATAATAATATGATAATGATGTCGGTAGCAAAGTTATACTAATAAATAGAGGTTCCTCAACAGATGGCGCTAATTGAAAATATTTCTGATTTGTACCTAAAGGCACAACCTTTTTCAACATATGCGTCAATTTATATAGTTAGTTTATATATTCATGATGAGCAAAACATCGCTTTCGAAACATGTTGATATGTATATATAAATAAAGTGGTGAATAAAAGTCATTTTTAATTCGTTTATTTTCTATTATCGTTTAATTTATTTATATGATTCGTTTTTATAAGGGTAGGCACAGCTTTTCAGTCTTTATGGACTGCACGCCGCTGCCATATGATATTATTTAATCGCTTCCTGTCACCTCAGGGCCGGTTTTATAACCATCCGTTTGTACAATTTTTAACTAATATTTGGTCTACCGCCCGATTTCGCCGTTTTACAAACATTCGAGAGATTACCGGTCGTTTGACAGCTGTCAGTTGTTGCACGACGATGGCTTATCCGTGCACTATTTTAATATTTAAAATACAATATATAACTTGCATCTGTGAAATGGATTCCTCGTCGACCAGGAAGTGATGATGAGAGAATGGCAATTGTTCAAGGCAAAAACGGACGGATAATGAATGGTTCGATAACGAAACGATTCGTTAACGAAACGGTTCGTTACGTAACATAAATTTGATGGTTCGTTTATAAAACTGGCCCTTAGTGTTAAACCACAAGATATGGTATATAGGTATAAATAGTTTCATACTTCATGCGAAAATAATTGCATATTATGCACCTACTGCTAACTGTGCAACCAGGAACAGTAATTTCAATTATTGTACTTTCTCCAGCAGAGTCGTCTACTAGGAAATTGAATCAAAACGTATTTCTGAAAGTTAGGTAAGAATTTACTTCGTATTTATCTTCTGTTTTTTTCGGTTTTATTTTGTATCGGTGATCGTCAAAATCCTCTTCTGTAGTAACAGTATTTTTAATTCTTTTTTTTTAATGCTAAGACATTAAAAAAAAAGAATTAAAAATATACTTTAAGAACTTTAAGAAGTATAACAAAATTTTATCTAAAAATTGTAGTTGAAAATATTAATTATCTAAGTTTGATGAATCGATTGCATCTGATTTCGCTGTCTGACAGGAGATTTATGTCAGACCTAGTTATATATTATATAGAATCATTAACAACCTAATTGACAGCCCTGGCATCCTCGCCACTATTAAATTAAATGTACCGTACAAGACAAACTGTAACATTTTTCTGCAACACTTACACAACCAACTATCAGTCTCATTCATTAACCAATAGGATGCATGATCTGGGCAACAGGTTTGGAGGTGTTGTTGATGTATTTGCAGACTCCATTTATACAGAAAAGCGACATCTATACCAGCACTTTGATGAATCCCACATTACGTAATATTGTAGATTGGATAATGTAGGGATAATGATTCGTGTTATAATATTGTTTTAGTTTTCTATTTTATGTCACTGTTAAATATTTGAAAAAGATTGCCCATTACTTTATGATTTGGAATCTCTACGTACTTGTAATTTTCGATAGCTCTTTATATTATGTTCTGAAATCCATGTAAAAGCCCAGATGGGCGTATAATCAAATAAATAAACAAATAACAAACAGAACTAAGTAATAAAATATATAATTACAACGACGTCGTACATTAAAACATCTAATAGGCAATGGCGTGCATTGCTCAACACCCTGAGGTAAGCTGTGGGTAGATTTTCAAGATCGGGGAACTGTGCTATGAATATTTGAAAATGACCACTCTACATATGTATTTTAAAGAAAGGCAACCACTCCCAGGTTACAAATAACCCGACAATATTCGAAAATCTTCTACTACCATCTCAATACGGAGAAGATGTTGCTTGTGTCATGGTGGAGGACTTAACCAGCCGAGGAATTGAACAAATGGAATTGATTGTTATGGACAACTGAATAAGTGAGTGTGCAAGTTCCTACCTGTTTGTGTACAGGTAATACGATTTTTTTGTATTATATTAATTTATGGTTTATTTTTATTAGAGCAGGCACAGCTTTTCAGCCTTTATAGACTGCACGCCAATGCTAGTAGGATAGGATGTTTGCAGCAATTAAATGTCGACCAGAACACCAATCTACGGGATAACATATATAAATAACATGTATGCAATAGTGGTAGATACTCTCAGTATCGCCCTTTTTATATTATTTCCACACAGGAGGCCGTAAGGAAAATAACTTCCCCACCGAGAGAGTCCGGCTTGAGAAGCGATCAAGGCGTCTCCCTCTAGCGGCCTCTTCCGATCTTGCCATCTATGCAGTCGGTGTGAAGACGCTTCCACCGCCAAGACCTGGACAGACCTCACCCCATGAACCCGACACCCCTGCTATGTCACCTGCCGTAGCGAACCACTTCACGTAGGGTCACTTATGGCAGAGGTGTAGGTTTTCCAATGAATGGTTCCCGGGGCGGTACACATAGCCGCCTCCCAAATTGAAAGATCAAAGAAATAAGACAACCATTCAAAATTGAAACGTTGCTTGAAATGGCTTTAGCCGTGTTTGCTGACCAGAACTGAATAGCCAGGTACTTATCAATCTTCCTCTTCCAATATCTTTCCCTTCTTCACTCGATTTAGCATAACAACATCCCCCAATTGGGGATACCATAGTCGCACTGGTTCCGGACAGTGGGGAGCAGTTGGGGCTCTTCTGTGATATTCACATTTAAGAAAAAGCTATGTTATGCCTATGAATTTTGCGATGGAGCGAATTTTCTATAACTGATATAGATAGCAACCTGAAAGAGATGATCCGAAAGTTTCGAGTGCCACCGCTAAATCCCTCAGTGTTGCGCAAACGACCGCGAGAGTGCTCGCGCCGCCAAGCAGCTATTTCGCGTCAGTTGTGAATAAAATGACTATTGTGCAGCAAGGTTTTCTATGCTCGTAAGTTCTGGAAAAGTCGGGTACTGTAGTGCAGCGTACCTTTCGTTTCCCTTTTAACATTTTAACATTGAACCTACAATTAGAAAGAGCGTTTGTCTTTGGTATCACCAATTTGAGCAAACTGGATGTATCTGTAAAGAAAAAAGAGCCGGACCGACCGCGTGTATCAGAGGAGAACGTGCGAAATTGTGTCCAACATTTTGAATTACCCTGTATTGTAAGATCCAAGATACAAACTATGGGAAATTTATATAAATACTAAGTTACTAGAAAGGAGAAGCTGTAGAGAATAAAAATTAATTAGAAAAACAGTCATCATAAAGGTTTCAAGCAAAAGCAGCCTCAAGTAATATATTTAAAAAAAAATCGTATGATGTAAGTAACAAACAATACTAATTATTGCCAAGAGCATTTTGCTTAGACTGTGTATTGAAATAAAAGAATACTCACTGTGTCGTTTGTCGCAATTTTCACCTATTTATAATAGATTATTTGGCATGGTTTCCCATCATCATCTATTCATTGGTCAGTCACGTATCACAAGGCATTATTCAATGAGCCATGACTCGCTTACTAAATACTGAATAATGGAAGTAGGTCCAAATACTCGTATGGTAATGTTTGTATATATCGCGTTCTGCCAACGAAAGTTCTGAAGTAACCACGGAGTAAAGGTTTATTAATTCAATTTATTTTTAATAACTTTTGAAGTTTATAAATCTCATTATAATATTTATTAATTGAAGAGGACAATATTAACATATCCTAAATGAAACACGAAACCGAAAAAACCACAGAAAATAAAAAGGTATCAGTCGCATCCGGGACT
>JAHDVE020012315.1:0-31186 GCA_022606495.2 Halesus radiatus | reverse complement strand
AAATACTCTTAAAGATACCCGCAGCTATCAAGGAGATATACAATCAAGGAAACCATCATATTTGTTCAATAGACAATGTAAGAAAGAGCGAAATACCATAAATACAGCAGCTATCAAGGAGATATACAATCAAGGAAACCATCATATTTGTTCAATAGACAATGTAAGAAAGAGCGAAATACCGTAAATACAGCAGCTATCAAGGAGATATACAATCAAGGAAACCATCATATTTGTTCAATAGACAATGTAAGAAAGAGCGAAATACCATAAATACAGCAGCTATCAAGGAAATATACAATCAAGGAAACCATCATATTTGTTCAATAGACAATGTAAGAAAGAGCGAAATACCGTAAATACAGCAGCTATCAAGGAGCTATACAACCAAGGCGACCGTCATATTTGTTACCATCATTACTTCCTACAAACCTTTTTTTAGGTAAAACATCTGAAATGAACTAGGAAAACAATATTGTCATCTATTCACTCATTTTCGTCCAAATTGGAAAGAATTTTTTTAATATTTCCATTTTTTTAATTTGCTTATTTTTCAATTAATGTTTTTTAACGAATAAGTAAGTTTCCATCTCTAATTGCAAGTACTAAAAATAAAATATTAAAAATGCACGAAGACTGTTAACGACTGCCGTTGGCTCTGTTGACAAAACTACTCTATTATGTTTAAAAAAGCTTGTTTACTACGAAATACGATATTTTCGTCAGTATCTTGAAGTATTGGCGAAGAAAGCAAAAAGTAATATTAGCCTATTCGAAAACAGCCCCCGACAGAGTTAAATCGCATTTACACCTCGCGTTTGCCCGGGGAAATGTGTCGCTCATTAAATCCAAAACGATTTCTGATCTCACGCGATTTATTTATTTAATGGGCTACGGGACTTAATAGACCCCAAAATACTCCAGTAGATTTATTATTTAGAGGGCAATGCTGCTTACTTGTGAAAGCGAGTATTTACGACGTGACCTGATTTGGAAGAGGTTTGAGTATGTGAAGTATTTATGGAATGACGTTGATGCTCAAATTGTTATAGTTATTATCAAAATAAGTAGACCTGTTATACGAAATAAAATCCAACTTTTTAAACACACGGGTATACTCGTACTAATTCCGTGTATTATATTCTTACCCCGAAACACCCGGGAAGTCATGCAAATATAAAAAGTCACTATGGATATATATATATCCATGGTGACTTTTGTTAATGATATATACAGCTCAATTAAATTTAATATTCAAACTAGAAGTACTCGATCGAAAGTTAGATTCAATTGTAACAATAATTTCAGGACTGAGTCATTCAAAAATTCTCTTGTACTTAGACTTCACGCAGAAGGTAATACTTTTTTAGACATTGTACATACGTTCAACTGGTCATAATACAAACACAAACAGACGATTATTTCATAGATCTTCAACAATTATTAAGATATGTATCTAGAGTATAAGTATTAGTGTACGTGAGGTATGTGTTGAATATTCGCCTCTGCAGCTAATTATTTGGAAAGGTACTTACATAATGTTATTCCTGTATTTGTTCGTCAGACAAATGAAATAGTTAGTTGTTGTATTTCATGAAGGCTATCTATTCTATTTATGTATCTACTGTGGTGTGTTTTGCACCTGTGTCACTATTGTAACTAACTAAATATGTAAAAGTAATATAACAAATAAATAAATAATTTAACACGCGTTTGAATCGGCAAACAGTTTTTTAAAAAAATAAATTATTTTAGATTAATTAAGTTAGGTTAAATTATGTTTAAGGGCAATTTTTTTTTTCTAGTGTAACTTTATATGACCAGCTCAGGCACGAGGGCTCCATCGAAGCCAAAGTCAAGATAGCCTATCAGAAGCTGGGCGTACTGTACACAGCCCGCAGATACTTTAATAGTACGCAACTGCTGACTCTGTACAAATTTCAAGTGCGCCCCTTTGTTTTTTTTTTATTTATTTTAATTTAGTAACCACATCTGGTCTGGAGTACCAAAAATACTTTAAAATACCCCCGACTCTGTGCAGAAACGGGAGGTCCGTTTGATAGATTCCCCTATCTTAACAAAAGGAATGCAATCTTTAGAGCAAAGGTGTCAGGTGGAAATGCTGTCCTTGTTTTACCAGTATTTCAATGGAAAATGCTCTGAGGAACTAGCGTCTTTAATTCCTTCGGCACCGGTGCATAGTCAGGAAACACGTAAAACGCACCCCCAACGGTTGACAATGTCACATGAGAACGGATCGTTTCTATGACTTGTTCTTGAGTTCATCAACCCGGCTGTGGAATGACTTGTCGGCCTTTGTGTTTCCTCCCTCTTACAATATGGGTCTCTTCAAGACCCATCTACACTCCTTCCTCTATTAAAAAAAACCCTCCACACAGCATATTCAAAGATGACATAGGCCCTGAGGGAAATTATTTTCTTCGAGAGTTGTGTGGAGTTAATGTAATTTATTTATTTAAATTAAAAAAATAATCATATAAATGGCAGAGCAATAATATAATAATATACAAGCATGTTGTAATCTATGTACACAAGTTGAAAATATACAAGCATGTTGTGATCTATGTACACAAGTTGAAAATATACAAGCATGTTGTGATCTATGTACACAAGTTGAAAATATGCAAGCATGTTGTGATCTATGTACACAAGTTGAAAAAATATGAAAACAGTAGAAAAGGTTCGTCATTTTGTTTCAATTTGTTTGAGAGATAAACGGTTTATATTAAAAATAAGGTATAATATCTAATAATGTAACATAAAGTTGACCTTACAGGCTTGCGCTTGGGTATACATATAGTGAAATTGAATTTAGTGATTAAAAATTAAAAGTGTATGAGATTAGTGGAGAACAGACTCCAATACAATAATAGCAACGATGAACTCCAGTCCATTTTTCTTAAATACCAGAATTATTTTTTAAAATGCCTTTGATAGTCGGAGCGCTATGTTTCGGGAGGGTACGTGACGTCACATAAGTGTCACATGGGCAGACGGAATTAATTTACATAGAAAAAAATCAGGCGCGAACAGCCCCTTGACATCATTTCAATGGTACCAACCAAACGGGAAGTTTTTATCAGGTTCTGTTTTGTTAACTTTTTACTAACGGTTTATAAATTCTCCGTATAGTTATATTTAATTAACCATACCATTTAAGTATTTGTTGCCGAGACTGCGTAAGCGTTGAATTGGGGAATGCAAGCTGTTGTTAGAACGGAATATACATACTCGCATGTAAAATATTAATGTTTGTCTTGTACTCGTAGTTCGTCCAGTAGTAGTGTAATTGATTAAACGCAGTTCAGTTCAGAACGATCGAATTTACAATTTAATAATTTTAATAAAAGGGTTAGGTCGTTAATTTTCTAGTTGGAATATTTAAAATATTCATTAACGATGAGTAATTGGTGTGATCTAAAGGTATGTAAACTTTTAAATTTATGAAACGTTAAATTTTTCTAAAGCTTTTCATGAACATTATTATGTATTTTGTAGAAGGGCGACCACAGTATGGAATTATGTTCTATTAGACTTCGAACTAGGGATATATACAACAATTTTATAACTTATAAATATATTTGTTTATGCTCATATTTTGTATATTCTTAAATTATTGTTTTAAATTTTTTAAATTTTTAAAAAAAATTTTATCATTTTTCTATACTTGAAATTATTTTTTAGTATTCATTTATTCCTGAAGATGATGGCATTGCTATCGAAACATGTAGAAATATTTATATATTTTAAGTAAAGTGGTATATACAAAGTGTATTTTCAATTTATATAATTTTATAACTGATTATAATTTAATATTATAATTTAAATCCTAAAGTGTCCATACCCTTATTTACAATTTGTTGAATGTGAGCAATGAAATTTAGTTTCTCATCCAGTATAATACCGAGATCTCTCATTTCCGTAACTCTTTCTAGATTTATCGATTTATTGAATGGTCAAAAAAGAAAGACGTTTTTTCCTGGAAAAGGTTAGAGTTTTACATGTTTCTACATTTAGATATAAATTGTTTTGTTAGCATCAGTTACTAAAAGTGTCCAATATTCAACTGAAGTATTTGGCAGTGGTTTGTAATATTTGTAATATTGGCACTATCATTCCTATATTTTGTGTAAAACGTGTATTGTTTACATGATTCACCACTGCCTTATACGGACTTTCTTTTTCTCTTTATCATTGCATGAAAATTATAAAAATATATTGACTTCCTGTATTATGCAATGCCGCGTTGAACTATCGCGCATTATATAATACTAGCCGAAGTATCTGGCATTACCCTGAGTCATGTACGGTATGGAGTAAAATTTTGATGATGTTTTAACCCTACCCCTACCTCTACACAGTAATTTTTCTCGTATTTTGAACGTCATGTTAGCAAAATTTCATTATTTCTCGTATTTTTTCGGCATTCACTATATAGCAATTTCTAGACATTTTGTTTGGAAGTTTTATTTAGTATTTACTTTTACTTTTTTAGATTTATTAAATTCGCTACCGGTTTCGACACAACCGAGATTGACATAACCGTGTGAATCTCGGTTGTGTCGACAACCAAAACAAAAAATTTCATGAAACAATACCAAATTTCTACTTAAAATGGCAGGAAAGGGGGTGGGGATAGTTTTAGTTTTAGACTGTGCCCTTCCTCTTGTTTTGAAGGTCAAAAATGCAAAATTTCATCAAGCTCGGAATAAGACTGTTGATTTGGATACAAAACAAACACACCCCCCCCCCCCTCCCCCCTCCCGGGACATTCTTCTTTATATAATAGAAGAAGATAGACGAAGAAGACAGAAGAAGAAAAGCGCAGACTGGTGATATGATATGATTTTAAATAAAAGTAAAATGATCAATTTTCAATAATAATATTGCCACGTCCGAGAATTGACCCAAGGTAAACTGCTTGGAAGGCAACTATTCTGACTTTTACACCACTAACTCGTTTGAACTGCGGCATAAATTCATTATATGTACTGAAAATAACTTTTTTTTTAAATTTGAATCTTACATACAGTTACGTACACCGTACTCACATCACAATCGAAATTATATTGTTTATGCCATTGGAACTTACTCTGCTTTAATACATTATTGTTAGGTGAATCGAACAAAATATCGCGATATGTTGACGACATCCGTAACAGCATGAAACCGAACAAAATATTATTTATTTCACTAATTACGCTAATTAAACGTCAAATATTCAATTCGGAGAAACGGTGTGATGGTTAGTTAGTTAGTTAAATGAATCACGAAACCGAAGAAAACCACAAAAAATAAAAAATCTGTCACATCTGGGAATCGAACCCGGGATATCGATGAAGATGGCGTATAGTGAACTGGTCTCATTAGCTCACTCGGTAAAGCGGTTCTCCCGGTAAGACAGAGGAGAGACAAAATAAATTGAATATTATTTCTAGAAAAGTCAATAGATGTCCCTAATAAATAAAAATCGGATACGTATATCCGAGACACTACATAGATTGCAATTGTATTCTGGTAGAACTGTGTGATCACCATAAAGATAGCAGCCAGTAATACGGGATTTAATGGAGGATAATATTGACAAGTCTCGAAGTTGAGATATGATATCGATGAAGATGGCGTAAAGCAAACTGGTCTCATTAGCTCAGTTTGTAGAGCGGTTGTCCCGGTAAGACGAGGTCCCGGGGGGTTCCGGTGCGATCCTTTTTGTTTTCTGTGATTTGTTTCAGTTTCGTTTTTCATTTAAGATTAGTTTATATTATCTTCTTCAATGATTAATCGTCAAATGTTTACTTCCACTCGCTCTACAGTGGGACATATTCTCCTGTCCCTCTTGTGAGATGCCATCGTTCACACTCAAAGGGTTACACCGGAGTCTACTAATCTTCCTCTTCCACTTATATGTTCCTGGCCAACTTCCTTCAGCCTCGCAAGACTCCGAGCAGTTAGAACCCTTATAGGAGAACACAAAAAATACATCACGTTGAAAGCAATAACCTCTCCATTCGAACGTGAGCTCTTCTTCATTCAAGTGTTGAGAGAACCCTTGAAATCCCAACCCAGCACTCTAAATCATACATATTCTTTTACAGTTCAATCATCACGTATGTGAAACGATCCCTCTGACATGTAGAATTCCGTTTTCAAATGCTGCTGTTAGTGTTAAACTAAAAAGGCTCGTTCTATTTCTGCCAGCATTATTCTAAAATTCAGCATCCCTTCACTATTTATAAAGGATTGTTTGTTGAGATTACATTTTTTTATTAAACATTCTTTAAAATACATTATTAGCATTCCTACCATGTGGAGAAAGTTTAAATATTGATTTTATCTCTTTCAAAAGCTGGGTTGATTGCATGAAATTGTCATCTAGAAATAAATTCATTACGCAATACATGTAATTTATTTAATGTCAACGGAATAAATATACCATAAACAATAATTACATGTCACATTTAACTACAAGCATAAGAATATAGCACAAATAATTTTAAATGGTAACTATCAAATGTGGCATTATGTAATAATAATAACAGTTCATGAAGGATATAAAAGTAAAAGATATGCGTACATATAAAACATATAGTAAACTTAAGTTAAAATAATATTTATTGAAAAGATATGGTAGTATAGCCTTCCGCGCATTTAAAGAGATCCGTTACATCTACGTATCTATTACTAACTTCATATAATCTAGGTACAAACGAGTGTTGGTAATGCTCAGTCCTGGTGTTGTTACATTTAAACAGGATTTTGGAACGAGTTGCATAGGACGACGAGTTGAATAACATAGTTGAATAGGTATATGAAATTGAATGAGGTTAATTAAATCAGGACTGTCTATAATACCAGTTACAATTTTGAACATAAATATCAAGTCGGAAATAATTCTTCGATCGGAGAGATTTAGTAAATTTAGTTCTTTTATCAAGTTATTATAGTTAATGCTTTCGATGGGAATACCGAGTTTATAACGAATGTGTCTTGGGAATTTATGTTAATCTGAATGTATTGTAAAATGGGGGACCAGATCGAGGAGTTATATTCAACTTGGCTACGAACTAAAGATGTATAGAAAGTTCTCATGGTTGAAATATTCATTTTTTCAATTATTATTTATTAAATTAAAAGAAATACATAATTATTTCACTTTCTTAGCTTAACTACACACATACATATTATATGAATTATATGAAAGAGTCCCAACTGCTCCCAACCGTCTGGACCCAGTGAGACTATGGCATCCCCGATTGGGGAATGTTGTGAGGCTGGAGATATTGGGGAGGGGAAGGAGAAGGGGAAGAGGAAGGTGGGGAAAATACCTGGCTATTCAGATCTGGTCACCAAACACGGCTAAAAGCCATTTCAAGCAACGTTTCAATTCTGAGTGGTGGTCTTTCACCAGGGCGATACTGAGAGTATCTTTTACTCTGGAACGTGCGCAAATATACTATATATTTTTTCTCAAATAGATTAATTGTGAAACAGCACAAACTAACTAACTAACTAACCATCACGCCGTTTCCCCGCAGGGGTAGGCAGAGAGGACGGACCGCCAAACAACTCGATCTTGGCATACACTTCTTGCTTCATTCACATTCATACAACGCCTCATACATTCTCTTCTGTTATTCCGACTTCTGACATGGCCGACTCGAGTATTTGATTCACTTGATCGTGCCATGTCTTCCTCGGGCGTCCCCGGCCTCTTCTTCATTCACATTCGCGTCATATATTCTTCTTACACTCCTTTCTTCGTTCATTCGCTCTACATGCCCAAACCATCTAAGCGTCCCTTTCTTAATCTTGCTCACTACGCTTACATCAGCCTTGCATTCTTTACGAATCTCAACATTTTTCACTCGATCATACATGGTTTCACCACACATTCGTCTCAGAGATCTCATTTCTACAGCATTCAGTCTACTTTCATCCTTCCTCTGCCAGTTCCATGCCTCACTGCCATACATCAAGGTTTGTATCAGCACTCCATTTTGGACTGCTAGCTTCGCTTCCTTGGACAACTTTTTGTTTGCTCCACAACACAAAACAGCACAAATTAATTAAATAAAATTTACTTGCGCACGCCGGGATTTGAACCCGCTATCTTTTTGATTCGTAATCGAGGGCCTTACCCCTCGACCATGGAGGTCGTCAAATTACATATTATATTAATTAACTACATACATACTTATTATTCTTAACCTGTTTTAATACTTTTATCACATTACTTAATATTACATAATACACCTTACATATTATTCCTATATTACTTTGTTATTTTGCTCAATTATTTTGAAATTGAACAGTTTTTTTTTTAATGTTCTTAATCGATTCTCAGGAAGGATATTGCGTATATACGAGTATACACCCTTATGGCCTGTTTCTTTTACCACTTTCAGTCTTTATTGTATTCGTGTATAATTTATTATATTGCCTTGTGTAGTGTTCGTGTACTTGTAATGTTTTTATAAATGCTGTGTTCGTGTGTATAAGTCCATTTTGTATTTTTTTGGATAAATTGGCATATATTATATTCGTACAGTTTTCTGATTTTCAACAAGTTCATTTCTTGATATAGCTTTTTTGTCGAAGTGTCTGGGTTATAATTAAAAAAAAATTTATAACTTTATTCTGTATAATTTGTAATTATTATGTAATGTGTGTTTCCCCATATTTATATTAGGTGATTTAGGTGGGACTGGATTAAACTAAAGTATAGGCCTCTTAACGTGGTCTGGTAGACACAATAATTAGTGGAATGATTTTTTCTTTTAGTTTTTATTAAAAATAATAATATTTATTTATTTGAAACTAACATTATTTAAAATCAACATTTAAGAAAGCTTTGACTGCCCAACTAGGAACAAATCCCGTTTTAGTACAGTCAAATTAACAAGTTTAGTTCATATTAAGTGCCATTATACAAAAATAGAAGGAATAAAAGCTAGTATTGACATATTATGGTAATTTAATATATCTAGAAAAAAGTATAATAATTAAGTATAAAGAGATTATGTATATGTGTTAAATGGGTACTGGTTGGTGTTATTAGGAATAAAATGCGTTTAAAATTGTGTACAAAAAAAAAGATAATATTATTGACTAATATTGATAATATTGAGTTACGCGTCAATCAGCTTTATGAGCCGACGATGAAACTCGGGGATGTAGCCCGAAGAGGATACACCAAATAGTTAATAACATATTAAATACATTTTATTCAGTAGGTGTTGTTTTTTTTATTTTTTATTATTTATTTTTTTTAAATCCCGACGGGCTTTTACATATTTTAACATTTAAATGGGTTTGTGTACAGAAAGAAAAAAAGGATTTATGTTAACAAAAAAGAACACGATAAAAAGTAGGTTTATATGTATATATAATAAATATATTACACTTATATACGTACCATAAATATATTACACATATATATAATAATGTATAAGTGCATGACACAGAGTCATTATAAAGGGGAAGGTTTTTAATTTGTAGATAATACATAAGTAAGAAAAAAATAAAACTAGTAATAGCCTGATCTACATGATACATACTATACAAGTACAAAATATAATATAATATGAATGCATGAAATTGCGAAAAAAAAATCAACGTATTTTTATATTAGAGAAAGGAAAAAGAGGAATATCCTTTTGGATTGTAGATACGTAATAAGATAATATAAAAAAAAAAAATCTATAGCTCTTATTCGATGCTCTTATAGTCGTTACAACATAAAAATATCATTCGGGTATTTTTTAAACATAGGTTAATTTAATTAAATACGAGTTAACTTATATTAAATATATCTATAGCAGAGGTGAATTTATTTCCAAGTATATGTAGGCGAGAAATAGGTGCATGTATTTGGTAGTTAGTCCCACAATTATTGTTACAGAATAACATATTTTGCCGAGATTGTCGATGAGGTGCTTTGAGGTTGATTAGTTGTAGGAGTTCACAACAGTCTAATACGGAAAAAATAATTTTTAATAAAAAAGTTAAGTCTGTTATTTTTCTTCTGTTTTCTAGAGTGTATTAAGAATGTATAGTTTGTATTTTGAATTGGTGTAATTTCTAGTTAATAAAACGTAAACATTTGCGGTTCACGCGTTCAATATTCTGTTATATGAATGAGGTAGTATGGGGACCACACTATTGAATTGTATTCTAATACGATGCGCACTAATACCTATATCTATTTATATAAGATTTTTACAACGTCCAGCGAATCAAAGTCTTTGATAGTTCTATTTATAAATCCCAGTGTCTTCGTATCTTCATCATTTATTTATTGTATGTGATTTACTAAATTTTATTGCGTATCAAACAAAACTCCGAGATCCCTAATTACGTTGACTTTTTCCAAGATTTTGTTATCTACTCATATGTGTGCTGTTTAAAGGACAGGTGTTTATTAATGTAGTAGTGCCCAGGTAGTTTTCACTATCTAATACCAATATGAAGTGCTAATAGAAAAAAAACTTAATAATGTTCGGAATTCGTTCTACCTTTCTACGTTTTCCAAAGTCCAATGCAGCCATAAAAACAAAATCATGGAAATCTTTCCAAGCATCATTTCTGCTTCGTGCAAAGTGTTGTTTTCTCGGTGAAGGCGCGGAAAATCTTTCGAAGAAGCTTTGGAAAGCAATAATCTTATTTTTATCGAATTAGGGAGAACTGTTTTCTTCAAATTTTCACCGTGCGCTAGAAAAACAAGAGGGGAAAAGGAAAAATTATACTTTACTTCTCAGATATTCAATTACAGATGTTTTTTGTTCCAGTTTAAATCTAAGATTTTTTTGATTTAGAGACGAAGGTTCCTTTCAAATTAAAAAATCTTATAGTAACGAAAAAGTACATCGACGGTCCCAACGAACAATGTCGGCAAATGGTATATTCTTATTAGAGCTGTTTAAAGTTTCCTTTCTGTGTGTTTAGAGTTCCACGTCTACATTTTTATTATTTTTGAGATAGGGAAATATTGATATTCTGCATAAACCCCTATTTATTTCAGTAGAAATTCATATTATTGAATATTTACACATCCGACATTCGACATTTATGCAGTTCACACAAAATAAAGGCTTTTTATGAATAAATAAAATTCGATTGTTCTCAAAGGATTGAATGCAATCTTCAGATCATATCAATTCTGTATTTCTTCTATTAGGATGTAATTAAAAGTTCTTCGAGAATTCGCATCATTAATCTCTTCGGCACCTATTTACAATCTGAAAATACGTCAGACACGTGTCCAACTTTTGTAAACGGTCGATATTGATGCATGAGAACGGTTTGATTTCACCAATCGTTCTTGGGCTCAACAGCTAGGCGATGGAACGATTTTCTGGATTTTTGTTTCCTTCTTCTTACAATTTTTATTTTCCTTAAAAAAAACTTCTACACAACAACCCCAAAGATGACCATTCGAGTAGATATCGAAAATAATAATTGTTCATTATCTTCTTTTTTTATAACAAAATAACAAATAATTATATCCTCAGTCGGATTTCCCGTGCTGAGGACATCATTTACCAAACATCAAATTACATTATATTAATTTGATGTTATTATTGATTTTTTTTATTGTACGTTCGGTGTTTTAAGTGCAGTTGAGTGGTTTCGGTGTTAGTCTGTTTTGGTGTTAATATATTTTCTATTTCAGATCTCCCCATGTAATGTATCCAGTGTTTTATTTGATTGTTAAATTTATGATGGCTGTTGTGATTTTTTAAAAGATAGTGGCTTTTTATTGAAGAGTTTAGTACCATAGTATAAGAAGTTTGTTTGTCCAAATGTTGTGTTTGTGGTTCTTTGTTGTAGTTTACAGAAAAACAAATAGAACCAGGTTCCATTTAAATATTTTGATGTTTCAATGTTAGCCCGTTGCTAAAATTTAAACGAAATTGATAAAATAAAAACAAGCAAACAAAACATTTTCGATTTACGCTCGACCTCAAATCTCGCACAATGGAGAGATCCATTCAATAGCCGCCTAAATACCCTCAAACTTATTTACTTATAGGGTCATTGAAAATACCTCGGAATGTCTACCGATACAGTATTATTATTTCATAGTGCAGCGGAGTTCTAGACCCGGTACTTTCAGAGCTAGTGACCCGGAGTGAGATCCGGCTTAGCAGGCACCAGTGTCGGAGCCAGCGAGCTTTTGTTATCGACCCGGGCCGCTTTTTCTACCCTTATTGCTTATTGCTCTAATATCCGGTGGAGGAAGAAATAAAGAGAAAGGGTGAATTTACTTTTCATTATTTAGCTGAAAACTCCTACTTGTACCAAGTAGTGTAATGTTTCTTTTTCCAATGAAGGTATTATAAAATATTTAGAGGTGATAACCTCTGCAATCAAATCCAAAAAAATATGAATATGACCTAGTTTAGGGATGTTAAAATGTTACAAACGCAACTACCCACACGAAACTTGTGGGGTTTTGCATGTAAAACTGTTTTGTGGACTGTAAACAACGACGAAAAAAATATGATGGTTTTTGTTGATTGTAATAAGGCATACATTAAAGGTTTAAACGAGCAAGGACAACCAAACACTTACCGAATGATATCATGAACGAACATATCTCCCCGAAAGTAGTTTATCTTCTGGCGAACAAGAGACTACTCAAAAACAATTACTATGTTCCATTTTTCAAAAATGCAGTGTTAGGTTTGGATGGGTGAGGACTGGATAAATAGAAATTAAGGTAGGAACCAAACACGTCGTTACCATTTCAGAACCTAACAAAGGTACTATAAGGACTATAAATAGTATACTGTCATCTAATGAAACACATGCTGCTCTTGGGAATAGAAACCACCTTCAGTTATTGCTGCAAAAAGGACTTGAAAAAACACCTATCCATCAATATCTCGTTCTAATGAGATGAAAACTCAAATACCAGGAGAGCCACGCTGTGAAAGCAAGAGACATGTTTATGTATCCAATGACTACCCTAGTCAACTTTCTTAGGGATGAGACCACTATAAGAGGAGTTAAGCGGAATACTTCTCAGATTTCCCTAAAATTGTGCCTAATGTTGAAACACCAGAAGAAGCAATAACTTCATGCACATTTTCAAAACCACACATTTAACAGACTGCTTTAATTATGGAAGAATGTTTAAAAAATAAATTATGTACCTTAGACACAAATAAGTCTGCGGGCCGGGACACCTCCCTCCATTTTTTTCTAAAACAATGCTTCTCTGTATGTCTAAGCCACTAGCCGTTCTTTTTAACCATCTTTTATCTTCTTGATATTTTCCCGTCTACCGAAAATCCAGAAATATTATCCCATATTTAAAAATGGTGATAAAACCGGCATTTCAAATTATCTACCAATTTGCATACAATCTGTATTACGCAAAATCTTCGAATCTCTTATTCTGGATGAAATTTATTCCATACTAATAGAGATAAAAAAAATAGTAGACGACATGGCTTCACCAGAGGCAGATCAACTATGACAAACGTATTACTTTTACAAAACTATATATTGGAGTCCTCTGCAAAAAATGAACATGTTGACAGTATAAATATACACTGATTTCTCGAAGACTTTTGATAAACACAAAGTACTGAACATAAACTGCATGTACTGGGAATCAGAGCAAATACGTTAAACTACTGATCAGATAGAACCTTTTTGTCAAATTAAAATCTTGTATATCAATAAAGTTTCCTGCACCTAATGGCGTACCGCCAGGTAGTCATCTGGGCCTTATTTTATTTACTGTTTTTTTAGTGACATAGTGAACTGCTTAGGTATCAGAGTATTACTTTTCGCCGAAGACATAAAATTACATAATCTAATAAACATCTCAAACCACTCTTAAATTCTTCAATCTGATATAGGCATGGTAAATAACTGGTACTCGCAAAACAATTTATGTTTATTTCCAGAAAAATTTCCAGAAAAGGGTGTCTTTTTATTATAAAAAAAATACTAAGCAATAGGAAGAAGAGAGATTATTTCTAATTTTGAAACTGTCAATTCATGGTGGAATACAATTTTAATATGGATTTTTAATTTTAAAAAATTATGTTAAAATGAGTGATCTTGGCATAATAGTGGATGAAAAAATAAATTTCATGGCCCGCATTCCACAAATTATGAAAAAAGATAGGAAAACGTTAGGATTTATATTAAAAACAATTAAAACTTGGAATCGTTACAAGTCAAAAAATTGTTGTTCATATCCTTAGTTAGAAGCTTAATAGAACATAATTAACATGTAAGACTTTATTACCCTTGATCCGACGAAATAATAGGGGAAACATAAATTGGTACTAACTGAATTAAAAATAACTTTTTAATCACCACTTTATTAATATATGCATATCAACATGTTTCGAAAGCGAAGCTTTTCTCATCAGGAATATAGAGAATGATAAAAAATAATAATGTCAAGCATGGACAAATGATAAACATAGAACACAATAATGTAAGAATAGACAAATTATAAACATAGAACACAATAATGTAAGAATAGACAAATTATAAACATAGAACACAATAATGTAAGAATAGACAAATTATAAACATAGAATGTAGACAAATTATAAACATAGAACACAATAATGTAAGAATAGACAAATTATAAACATAGAACACAATAATGTAAGAATAGACAAATTATAAACATAGAACACAATAATGTAAGAATAGTCAAATTATAAACATAGAACACAATAATGTAAGAATAGACAAATTATAAACATAGAACACAATAATGTAAGAATAGACAAATTATAAACATAGAACACAATAATGTAAGAATAGACAAATTATAAACAAAAATCGTTCACAGTAGGTAATAATTAATCAAAAATTTTATTATAAAATTATTATGAAACATTGAAATTTAGAAATTTAAAAGAAATTATTTTTAATTATTAGTATTAAAATGAAAATAAATTGAAGAGACAGCTATTTTAAGAAAATATTTGATTGTTAATTGTATTTAATTGACTACTAACACTTTTTCAAATTTCTAAAATTTCAGATTTTCTAATTGTGAGTTGTAAAGCGGTTGTATTTGTATGTAATTTTTTTAAACCTTTATTTATATCAAAAGAATTTGTTTCGAAAATATGATTGGAATATTCAGAATAATTATTATTACTCAAACACCTTAGGTGTTCCTTAACTCTAATATTTAAATTTCTTGAAGCTGTGTAAAAAAAAGTTGCCAATTAATAAAGCGGTGATTAGAAAGTAATATTTTATTCTTTTATTAATAATGACGCCAGAAAGTGAATACCAATCTTTCGAAGAAATTATAAATTGGTGCTTTCGAGAGAAACCAATGCATTTTTCCAGTCAGATTCACATTCTACAACATCCTTTTCTGATGAGAAGTATCTACGTAAGCGGAATTTTATACAGTTATATCACTGAGCCAAATTGGGTCATACACGAGGCTTGACGATCTTCGCCGCTATAAATCACTATCACATCAAATAAAGTTACCGCAAACTTTGCACCGAGGAACCGACAAACTCCTGTTGGGCGGCCGGTGGGGCGGGCGGGAAGTCGAAATACTCCAATCATTAGAACTTTGTTTTGGTATTTGGAGTTAAAAACTTTTCACATAAACGAGCCTATACAATCCGCCATAATTTGGTTGAATGAGTTTAATATTCAACTGGCATTATGCATTTATTTTATTTATTATATTATATACGCCCTATATGGGCTTTTACATATTTAGTTTATAATATTCACACAGGTGCAAAACACATTTCAGTAACTGCACCAAAAAAATAATAATACACAGTAACAGAAAAAATAAAAAATAACGGGTCCAATATCCATCAAGTCAATACTGACATTGATAACAAATAAGAAAATAATGTAAAAAGTTGTAGTTAACAATAATTTATAAACCAGGCAGAAACAAATCACTCATCCTCCTTTTGAAATTTGCCAAGTTTAGATTATTGTCAAATACATCCATATCATTTAACTATTTGTTACCAAGACTGTAAGCGTTGAATTGGTGAATTCAAACTATAGTTAGAACGGGATAAAGATATGTAGAAAGTTAATGTCTGTCTTGTAGTTCGATTGAGTATGTACAAGTTTATTAAATGCAGGAGTTCAGAACAATTTAATTTACAGTTTAACAATTTTAGTAAAAAAGTTAGGTCGTTAATTTTCCGTCTGTTTTCTAATGTTGGAATATTTAAAATATTCATTAACGATGGGTAATTTATGTGCTCTAAAGGTATGTTTACTTTAAAATTAATGAAACGCAAAAATTTTCTTAGAATTCTTTCAATATTGTGAATATGTATTTTGTAGAAAGGCGACCACACTATGTAATTATGTTCAATTAAACTTCTAACTAGGGATATGTACAATAATTTTATTACTTGCAACGATTGAAATTTTTTTATTGTTCTTAATATAAATCCTAAAGTTTTCATACCTTTATTAACAATTTGTTGAATGTGAGCAGTGAAATTTAGTTTCTCATCCATTATAATTCCGAGATCTCTCATTTCTGTAACTCTTTGTAGATTAATTTGATTTACTGAATAGTCAAAAAAGAGAGACGTTTTCTTTCTGAAAAAGGTTAGAGTTTTACATTTTTCAACATTTAGATATAAATTGTTTTGTGAGCACCAGTTATTTAGCATGTCAATATTAAACTGAAGAATTTGACAGTGGTTTGAATCAGTTATTTCTCTATATAATTTAATATCGTCGGCGAATAGCAAAATTTTGACACCTTTAAAGCCGTTGACTATGTCGTTTATAATAACAAGAAATAAAACCGGACCAAGGTGACTACCTTGCGGTACGCCACTAGTAGCGGAAAACGATTTGGATATAAAAGATTTTATTTTAACAAACAAGGTTCTATCTGATAAGTAACTACTTAACCACTTTAAAATATTTCCTCCAATTCCCAGGGCATGAAGTTTCCGGATCAGTACTTTGTGAGATACTTTATCAAAAGCCTTCGAGAAATCAGTGTATATACAGTCAACTTGTTTATTTTTTTGCAAATGCCTCCAATATATAGTTTTGAAAAAGTAATAAATTTGTTGTAGTTGATCTACCTTTGATGAAGCCATGTTGTTGGTCATTTATTACTTCTATTAGTGTGGGATATATTTCATCCAGAACCAGAGATTCAAAGATTTTGGGTAATACAGATTGTATGCATATTGGCCGATAGTTTGAAATGTCAGTCTCGTCACCTTTTTTAAATATAGGGATAATAAAGGGATAATATAGGGATAATATAGGGAACATAATTTCCTTTTAACAGATTCTTCCGTGATGAAGCAATTGGTTAAATGTGTGGTTTTTTTAAAAGTGTATGAGGGTATATTTTCTTCTGGTGTTTCATCATCATATACATTTTTGAAGAAATCTGAGAAAAGATTTGCAATATCTTGTGTACAGTTGGCGTATTTATCATCCATATGCATTTCTGGTGGATAGTCAGTACTGTCATTGTTTAATTTTTTAAGAAAATTCCAGAGATTGTTTGATTTTAAAGCTGTGTTCTCGATATAATTAATATGTGATTTGTAACAGATTTTAGAGAGTTTTTTGCATTTTTTTCTAGATTCACTGAAATTTGAATAGTCAATTTTTGAGTGAGTTTCTTTGAATTTTTTGTGAAGTTTTTTTTTGTTGTAATGTGGCTATTAAATTTGATGAAAACCAAGTTTGATATTTATGGTTATTAGGAATATATAGTGGTACATATGAGTTGATGGTGCTAGAAATTATTGAATATAAGTTTTCTAAAGACTTGTCAGTGTTCATGTCTGACAAAAAAGACCAGTTGACGTGAGAAAGATGGTAATTCATAGAATCAAAATCTGCTTTTTTATAGTTTAGAGTTTCTTCGACGGGTTTTGGTTTGACATAACATACATTTAAATTAATATGAAGAGGGGGGTGATGATTATCAACCGGTAAGATTGGATCATTACATTTTTCAATTTGCAAGTTAGAATAGTTAGATATAGCTAGATCTAGCAGACGATCGTTTGTGTTATATATAAAGTTATGCTGGAAAAGATTTAAAAAAATTGTCATATCTAAAATCTCACGTGAACGATCATTTTCACTTTCATTTACAATGAAACCACTATCACTAGAATTCCATTTTAGGTTAGGGAGGTTGTAATCCCCGAGAATAATAATTTTAGAGTTGGGGTATTTATAGAGTAAATGTTCTACATCTTCACTGTGACTTCGGTAGTTTTCGGCATCAGAGAGTGGTGGTATGTACAAGGTTGCGATTATTATTTTTTCTACAGTGGTATCAATTTGTAAGAATAGTTGTTCCAGTGTGTTGTTTTTAGTTTTGAGTTTTCTTGATGTTAGTTTCTTCTTTATTGCAATTAGTACTCCGCCGCCCCTTGTTTTAGAGCTGGATTTAGAGTTTCTGTCACGACGAAAGATTTTGTAGTTTTTTAATCCGAGTTCTGTTGATTTTATTTCCGAGTCGAGCCAGGTTTCTGTCAGCATATATACGTCATAATGATGTGAATATATGATAGATCGTAGTTCATCTAATTTTGTACGAATTCCCCGAGCGTTCTGGTAGTATATCTTGAGTTTGCATCGTTTTTTGGTGGAATTTGCACAATTTTAGGATTTCCGTTTATATATTTTATAGTAATATCGTTTTCGCCATTTGACTTCCGGTTTTCCAGTTCTTCTCTTAAGTTTTTCAGATGTTTTTGTTGAAATAGCGTAGCATCGGGGTACATCCTAGTGTTGTTTTTTAGCAGATGACGTTTACTTAGTAGTGTTCTGGATGACGTGGGATTGGTGAATTCTATTTTGAGCGACCTGGCTTTTCCATCATTTAGTTTCCCAATTCGGTAAACGCGTAACATATCATGACTTGCGGTATTGTCTAGGGCAGAGATTACAGCAGTGACAGTATTTTTGTCATCGATTAGTTTGTTTGCTGCAGTTTGTTCAATGCTTTCGGGTATATTACACAGGATGATATTTTTAGCTCTTTCATTGCGTTCATTGATTTCAGAAATTGCCTCACAAATGTCAAGGTTATTTTGCGGGGCTGGGATATTTACTCCGATTTCTTTATAAGCCCGTAATTCTCCCTCTAGACTTGCTGTTTTAGTAGACACAGCTTGTGCCATTCTACCAATGGCTATTAGGAAATGACTTGTAATTGGAGTCAGTTTTGTTATTTGGTCTTTACTGAACTTGTTTGCTGGATCCGTTAAGCAGGTATTAAATGCAGCAACGGCTTTCTCTGCATTTGTTATGAATGTTTCAATATCCATGTTGATAAAAAGGTTGTAAGAAAACAAAAGTTTTTTTTTAATAATTTAAAATAAATAATTTTAGATTGATAGTTATGCTCCCCTGAAAGTTTGATAGCACCGAGTATAACAAAAACTGCAAGGTGTGATAGAGACAGCAGAATAGACAATGTGGGTAGCAATTTTATCTTCCAGATATTTACACTGTCACTTTTATTTTTATTTTATTTTATTTTATCTTTTTAGCACTTTATAGTCACGTTTCTTATTTAGACGTAAACAAATTTCACTGGTGGCTCATTTATGCCTCGTTTTATTAAAGTTTTCACTGCTTAAAGTATATATTTTACTAGATTTTCTTAATTTAAGTAGAACTAATGTTTTCGTGTGCTCACTGTGTCACTGGTGTAATGTTATGGTGTTCATATCGAAGGGGTATGTCAATCTGCATTAAAAATGTTAGGATTTGTCATTCGGACCGTGAGGGTTTTACGGGATACTCGTACTCTCAGAATATTATACTTCTCTTTAGTCCGTAGTAGGCTGGAAAGTGGGTCGGCTATTTGGAATCCTCACGAGACGGGGTGCCCCCTCATGTTAGAGAGGGTTCAGAAAAAGTTTTTGAGATTTCTTTACATGAGGGAGTACGGACTCTATCCGTGGCTTTATCCAACTAACTTTCTTCTGGGCATGCTTGGATTTCACTCCCTGCAGCTCAGAAGAGAGGGGTATGCCGCTACCCACTTTTTTAGACTACTGCGAAACTCCATAGAGAATTCAGCTATTTTAGAACGCATAAGTCTTTATGTTCCTGATGACTATCTAAGACAGCGTCGTCATAGATTATTCTATCTTCCTACCTGTAGAACCAACCTGCCAATGGTTCTCCCCGTGGGGAGAAGTATATTGCTCCTGAACAAAATCTCACAGGATATCGACATATTTTTTTCGTCAGTGAGGAAAGATTCAAAAGGGAAATTCTATTGATTCTTGAAAGAATCTTTTCTCATTGACGCGATCTTCAACACTGCCTGAATTTATTTAAATATTTCTGAATTTATTTTTTTTATTTTTAGTATATTTCTTTTTCCTTGTACATTGTTTTACAAATATTAAATAAGTACCTGTAATTTCTCTTACGTATTAAATATAACATGTTTGTAATTGTATTAGAAATTAAATAAAAACATTATTATTATTATTATTACACGTATATCTAGTCTTACTACCAGGTTTCACACTCACTAAAATATTACCGAACTTAAAACGAAACAAATCAAATCAGCACTCTTTGGTTATTTGGCAATTTATTAAGACATTTGGTAAAACTGTAGTTGCAATATTATATTTGTTCATAGTTTAATATCTCAAAGGGTTATGGTGGAAATTAAGTTTCCATAAAAAATTAGTTACTTTGATTAAGAAATTTAATATATTATTTTTAATAAATATATATTTTTTATTGAATAAGGTAAGGTATAAATATTAAAAAATTCATATATACTAAAGAATTTTTTTCATAGTCCTCCTCACTAAGAGGTGAATAAGGGGGTTTCGGTGACTTCTATTCTTCAACTTCAAGGTTTGGGAAGGGTATTTCCAGTAATTTCTATAATGTTGTTTTAAGAATAACTAAAATATATCGTCAGCGTAATTACATTTAATATTCCAACTAGAACTACTCGATTTAAAATTTTATTCAACTGTAACAATAATTTCAGGACTGAGTCATTCAAATATTCATTGGTATCTCGACTTCTTCTCGGAATACAAACACAAACAAACAAAGTGGTCTACTTTGAAAGACCCGGAGAAGGAAGACATGATCATGTTCAACCTCTGGAATAGTTTGACTCTTATGATCAGCTGAAAAAACTCTCGTTTGCTCTTCTTTTACTTTTTGGTTCTCCATATTCATGCGAACAATCTTTTTCAAGCATGAATTTTATCAAGAGTAAACTGAGAAGTCGTCTTATTGATGAGAACCTGGAATCGTGCCTAAAATTTAAAACGACGATACACAAACCTGACATACTCAAACTTTCCAAGGAGATGCAAGAACATTGTTCGCATTAAGTCTTTGTCAGTCATTGTCTTGATTTAAATTTATGGATACTTTACTTTTATTCTATTTTTTATCAATAAATAAAATCATTATTAAGTACGAAATCAAGTTTTATTAAGTGTACCAGTAGGTCTAAAATTATAATAAGGTTTACTAAATTGATAAACAGATTTGGCTCTCAAAATTTTATAAATCGTTGTAATGTACATATTTGGCTCTTTGGTGGAAAGTTTTGCCGACCACTGGTCTAGAGTATACGTAACAGTGAATGTGAGGTATGTTTTGATTTTTCGCCTCTGGAACTTATTACTTAGAATGGTACTTACACTATTTTATTCCTGCAATTGTTCGATATATTATCTTTGAACCTACTGTGATGTGTTTTGCACCTGTTTATTATAACTAACTTTATATGTAAAAGCCCATATAGGGCGTATATTATACAATAAATAATATCGCTGCCCGAAAATGACCCGACTCCCTCCCGTTGTGAATGTATGTTCCACGACATGTGCGAAACGTGCTCTTACTGACTGCTTGTGAATGGTAATGATTAAGTAAAACGTCAGAGCGAGGGGGCAGTGTTGGGGAGAGGCGAGATTTTTTTTTTTTTTTTACAGTAACTCCACACAGGAGACCAAGGAGGAAACAATTTCCCTCAAGGCCTATATCATCTTTGGGGATGCTGTGTGGAGGATCTTTTAGAGGATAGGAAGGAGTGAACTTGGGTCTTGAAGAGACCCATGTTATAGGATGGAGGAAAGACAGAGGCCGGCAGATCATTCCACAGCCGAGCTGTTGAACACAAGAACGAGTCGTAGAAGCGACCCGTTCTCATGTGACAAATGTCAACCGTGTGCAAATGTTGGGCGCGCGTTTGGCGTGTTTCCTGACTATGCACCGGTGCCGAAGGGATCAATGACGCTAGTTCTTCGGAGCATCTTCCATTAAAATACCGGTAGAACAAGGACAGCATTCCCACCCGACGTCTGTGCTCCAAAGATTGCAACCCATTTGTTAAGATAGTCGAATCTATCAAACGGACCGCCTGTTTCTGCACAGAGTCAAGGTTTTTTTTCAGATATTTTGGGACTCCTGACCAGAGGTGGCTGCCAAATTCTACAATGGGGCGAACTTGCGATTTGTACAGGGTCAGCAGTTGTGTACTATTAAAGTATCTGCGGGCTCTGTACAATACGCCCAGCTTCTGAGAGGCTAACTTTACTCGGGTTTCGATGGAGACCCCATACCTGAGCTGATAATAATAATAATAATAATATTCGGATGATTTTTATAGCGCCGTTTTTGTGAAAAATCACCTCAAGGGCGCTTTACAAATCTTACTTCCTATTCTTACATTATTCCTATATTAAATCTATGACATTTTTTTTTTTTTTGACACTATCATTATACATTATTTATAGACCATATAAAGGATGCAGTTAAATTATCAAAACTAAATACGGCTTGGTCTAAGTTTTCATACATGTTTAATTGAAAAAAAAAATAATAGAAGCTATCTGTATTTATTCTTTACGATATATTGCAAGACGCTAATACGAATGATAGGAGTTATGTGAAGTTGGGCGGCGGGTGAGGACGGGGCCGGGGGTACTGATCCTTTCTTCCAATCTTCTTTGTCTTTGTTGGTGACGCCCCTGGGCTGCGTAACGGGACGCTCGGTGTTGGTTTGCCCATACGCCAGGTGGCGCTCGTCGGCCGGCTTCAGGATCTGGAAAGACCACATCAGCGTGTCGTCTATTTCTCGCCCCAGCCGGTGGTATCCTTGTGGGGGGTGGACCACAGCAGGCCGCGGAGCAGCCTTCTCGGGCACGTCCGTGGGCTGCATGATGCACCGGATCTGCTCCGTGAACTGGAGGTCAGAACTCAGGTCGCTGTGACAGCAGAAGATCTTCTCGTCAAATGTTTTTATTTCCTATTGCGCCTTTCTCGGTAGCCACGAAATCTAATTTTGCGGATTGCAGTTGTGGTACAGTGTTCAAGGTTATACAGCGATATCTTTGCAGCTTATATATATATATATGATATCTTTGGCTCCAAAATAGCACATTCACCATTAAGTTTGAGTTTGAGTTGTCTAGCTCGTATACGATATTGTTTACAATCACCACAGTTCAAAGAATAACATTGTAAATCATTTACTTTGGGACACTTTTAACAAGCAAAAAGGTCTTTTAATAAGCACATGTGTCGAACGCTTCGACCGACCGATGCTTTTGGGTTAGTTTAGAACGACGCGACAGATTTGAACTTAAAATATTTGGGTTTTTATTTGATTTTTTATTATAAACTTGATTTAAGCCCGAAACGGCCACACTAAAATTATATGATTTTTATAAATGTAACCTATAAATTATTGCGGTTATTTTACACTACTTTAACACCGAAAAAATTAAGAACTAAGCAATATTTCCCAGATAAACTGGAGCGCTTATAAAAAGCTGCCGGCTGCTGCGAGAGCTGATCACTTAAGGTTACACCAAGCATATCAATGGAGGGCTTGTTGGGAAGATTGCTTCCATTAAAGGAGACTAGATTGTCATTTCGATCCCTTTTAGACGTAATCAGACATGATTGGGTCTTTGAAACATTAAATTCGACGAGGTTATTCTTACCCCAAGAGGAGACCCTCTCAAGGTAACCGTCCATTCTCTGTTTCAAAGCCCTCCGAGCCGTTGGAGTTTGTGTGCCCTTTGGGGGCTTGTCAAACAAAAAGCAATCATGGACTGTACTGTCATCCGCGTAACAATGGATTGGTGCACATGTCAAGAGGTCATTGATGTGCAACAAAAACAATGTCGGAGACAGAACCGATCCTTGTGGGACGCCAGCATTTATTGAATGCGAGGAAGAGATGAAACCATCAGCAACCGTCTGAATCGATCTCTCCCTCAAAAAGTCGGCAATCCACGTACAAAAGGAAACGGGAGATATCTGGTTCGTGGAATATGCCCAGAACACGGTAGGTGTGCGAGTCCTAAATGCCCAACGTTTCGCAGGCGACTTTAAGTAGCCTTTGCAATCCAAATTTAGTCAGCAACTCTTGCCCCGATAACACCTCTGCTCCCTCTAGTGCCCGGCAGCAATTAGTTTTACCATGGACAAGAAATGCATAATGTGCAAAATAAATAATAATGAGTAACAGCGCACCAGGCTCGGGCTCTCGGGATCTCGGGCTCTCGGGCTCTCGGGCTATACGGCGGCTGAAACTGTCAACATTTGGTGATAAGAAACTGTCAACATTTGGTGATTTCGAAAAATGTGCCCGTCAATATTGGCCATACCATATTTGGGGATGCTGTGTGGAGGGTATTTTAGAAAACAGGAAGGAGTGAACTTGGGTCTTGAAGAGACCCATGTTGTAGGATGGAGAAAATACGGAGGCTGGCAGATCATTCCACAGCCGGGCTGTTGAGCACAAGAACGAGTCATAGAAGCGACCGTTCTCGTGTAACGAATGTCAACCGTGTGTAAATGTTGGGTTTCCCTACTATGCACACGTGCCCAGGGGATCAATGACGCTAGTTCCTCAGAGCATCTTCCATTCCACTGGACTTCCAGAATGACCCTCGACAAGAACAGCGTTGGCTGTATACCAGTAATTATTAATTGTTTGATTTTTATTTCGTAGAACTCAATTAATTTTTTTTTATTATAATGTAAATGAAATTTAATAAAGTTATTATTAAGTTCTGCAAGTATTTTTCCTTCGTATAATTGTGACATCTGTTTCGGCATTCAAGACCATTTCCGAACTGCGATTAATCCACATTGTGACCACTTATTTACAGTGATTAGATAAAAACTGAAAATACTTGCAGAACTTAATAATAAAGTTATAATATTTGATTTACATTAAATTTAAAAAAAAAAAAAAAATGAACACCAGTGATGATAATATCAAATGTTATTGCCATGAATTGATCTTTCGACATTTATTTTTATTTGTTGTTAAACAGTGAATAGCTTCGGGTAGTTTTATCAAGTTCTGTCAGGCTTCAGAAAACTAACGACATCCTTTAGTTAAGACGAAATATTGCGGGCATACAAATTTAATGCAGAAATATTTGAAACGAGAATATTTCGCACCAACCGTGCACAAACTCAAACTTAATTTGCGTTTTTTCTTCAACTTAAGTTCACTTAAGGTGGCCTCTAAACTTTCATTTCCCAAGAGATATTTATTACATTTACCATTGCCAGTCAAAAGCCAATTTAAACTTGATTTTTCTTCAAAAGAAAAAAGCTTAGCTCCGTCCACAAGTATAGGCGAACTTAATCCCCCGTCGCATAAATAATTATTTTTCATACATAACTGTTATCCCATTCTAAAATAATTCATAACTTTTAAATTGAACGTGAGCTCTCGCATAAGTTCACCAACGCCCAGTCATAAATCACCCATCATGTGGAACGACCGATGGCCAAGTATCCATGGAGTACCTAAAACATAAAGCAGGAAATCCGTTGTTTAGGTTTCTCGCTGAATCCACCCAAACGGCGCGAGCATTTTTTAATTTGTCTTCTCTCTTGTGTCTAGATTTTCCCGATCAATGCAACTATTTCAGAACATCATTCCCTTTTAAAAATGGCGCAAAACCTTCTGTGTCAGATTTGTCAATCCTTCGATCGGAAATAAGTTTTGGAAATTGGAAAGATGCTAAATCACTGTACTCGTGTTTATTAAATTAATAACAATTACTTTGTTTAAACCCGCTGTATTTATGGTAATATCAGGATGTTTCAGATACAAAATTTCCCTCGTCAGGATAAACAACATGTCTACTAAAAATAAATAAAATATAACTGATTAAAAACAAAATAAATAATTTGAATTAGAAATTTTAGAAAGAAAATATTTTTGTTATTAATGAAAATAAAACAATATCTTTGTTTATAACCATGAGAATTTTATTTAATTTTATTAGGACCGACCAGTTTCGCTTAACACAAGTATCATCAGGGTACAAAATTAAGCTCTAAGGGTAGTTATTAGAGTGAAAATAAATTAGATATTATTATTATTTTTATTCATTAGTAATAATATCTAATTTCACGAAATATACTCATCAATATCACGGAAGTCATCAAATAAAGTTATTTTATTTTATTTATTCATACCTGCCATAAACAGGTCCTCAACGTGATCCCTCGAGTTGGGGTATAGAGATATTCGGAGATAGCGAACTAGAAAACTGACTTAATGTGGGCTTCTCTTTAGACCATGGGCGCTATTCCCGTTCTTTTTAAGGAGATTCCTCAACTCTTTCTTTAGGGTTAAAGCCTTCTTACTTAACTGGGGTCCCGGTTCTCTCGGATGACAGCTGTCAGCTGAATTCAGCGAGCGACATTCATCAAAAAAGACAATATTTGCGATGTTTTAACAAGAGAAAAACTCAATATTAAGTATGTTACCAATAACGTTATTATTTACTTTAATCATATTTAACTAGTAAATATTATTAAACATTATATAGATGTTAGCATTTTCGATAATTCACCTCAAGCGCGGCATTGAAGAGAGTCGGTACGACCGGCCGAGTCCAATGAATTCGATTCCGAAGGCGGTGGACTCACTCCGAGTTCTCAAATCCGGATTCACTCATTTCGAACTCACACTCAAGGAACGGCAAATGTTTTGAATTGGAGTCAGAAATTAGTGTAACATGAAGTCTATTCATTAGTGTAACATGAACGATTTTTTATTCCGGAACGGCGGACCTATGCGGACCGAAAAAAATGAAGACCGAGTCCGAGGGATCGAGTCCGTGTGACTAAACTCGGAATCGGAACCGAGTTTTTAAAATAAGTGGAATGACCCACCTCTTCGGTTGGCACAAATTCAAATTTCACTTTACAAACTAGAAACAAAAAGGGTCATTACTATCTAATGAGGTAGGTTGCAAAACATAAAACTGCATTAAAAGCCGTATCAAGATATTTAAATATAATTTTAAAAGTATTAAAATGCATTATAATAATATAATGGAAATTTTCTGTCTATACCGACCGTAGAGGTGGGTTATTTCTGTGGTGGTTAATCTATGCCGACCGTAGAGGTGGGTTATTTCTGTGGTGATTAATCTATACCGACCGTAGAGGTGGGTTATTCCTGTGGTGGTTAATCTATGCCGACCGTAGAGGTGGGTTATTCCTGTGGTGGTTAATCTATGCCGACCGTAGAGGTGGGTTATTTCCGTGGTGGTTAATTTATGCCGACCGTAGAGGTGGGTTATTTCCGTGGTGGTTAATATATGCCGACCGTAGAGTTGGGTTATTCCTGAGGTGGTTAATCTATGCCGACCGTAGAGGTGGGTTATTCTTGTGGTGGTTAATCTATGCCGACCGTAGAAGTGGGTTATTCCACTTATTTGACGAACTCAGTTCCAATTCCAAGTTCAGCCACACGGACTAGATTCCTCGGACTTGGTCTTTCGTTCCTTACAATCTGCCCGGAAGCAAAAATCCTTCATATTTCACTATAGAATACTAATACTTCCTTGAGAAACGAGTGAATCCGGATTTGCAAACTCGGAGTCCACCGCCTTCGAAATCGGATTCATTGGAGTCAGTCCGGCCGAAAAGACTCTCCTCTATGGCGCACCTGTCTTGAATTGCCGAAGATTGTGCCGAAAATATTATCATCTATATATAATGTTTAAAAATGTTTACTAACTAAAGTAAAGTAAAGTTTATAGTAAATAGTCATGTACTTGGTAACTTAAGTAATATTGAGTTACTCCCTTGTTAAAACTATGCAAATATTGAGATTTTTAATAAATCTCATTCGCTTAATGACAGCTGACAGCTTAATGATAGCCGACAGCTGACAGCTCCCATCCGAGAGAACCATAACTGAAGTTAAGCAAGAAATTTTTAAGCCTAAGGAAAAAGATAAGGAATCTTCCTTAAAATGAACGGGAATTGAGCTCCGGGACATATTGACGGAAAGACAAAAGATTGAAATCGCGGCGTCAATTCAAATTTTCTCTCCTTGCTGATAGGTTAAGCAAGTATTTATACCAGAATGTTTCTATGGAGTTAGAACACGCGTGTACCCTTTTCCTGTAGAATCTTTAAACTATACGCATATTCTTACTTAAAATTAAAATATATATTTAACTACATTGCGTGTAAGGCATCAACATTTTTTTGTGTTCTATGCATCCAAAGCGGTGATGACCACATGAAATTGTTTAGAGCCAATGTTTGATTATTGTCGCTTTCCTAAAGTCTTGACCGAATACACTGACAGCTATAAATAAAATTCATTGTGTTCTGCGTTGTCTCTAGTGTAGAAAATACTAAATGCAGGAGGAGAATGGCATCCACCATTTCTTCGCATCCGCCCGAACACCTCTTAGCGTTTTCCTCCGGAATCAGTATTCACAGGGCGCTTGCTCACTTAAAGCGCAATACATATCGGATATTGTAGGCAATTTGTTTTTAAACACCCGCTACTCGCTGGAAACTCCGTTTACTTCCGCGCCTCTAAATCACACCGAATTACACCGTTTCGCCGCCTCACTGCCGCCCTGTCTGCCGAATTGGTATCTAATCTTGTTGCAATATGTGCTTCAAAATGTTGTATTGTTCCGGAAGCGGAAAGTCGCCTGAAAATTTATTTTTTATTTTTTATTTATTTGAGTTTTTAATCCAGCAGTACTGGGTGGGAAGTGCAAACCCAGTCTGCCATATCACATGAAATATGTACAATATAAAAAGAGAAATGAATACAATAAAATAAATTTTAAAAAATTTTAAAATAATAATAATAATAAAAAAAAAAAGTTAAATAATAATATAAAAACATATGAGAAGAAAATGTGAAAAAATAATAAATAAAATAAATAATTACGAAAAGATAATTACATCAAGATAAAAGAATTAAAATGAAAAAATTAATAGATGATAGTAACATAGAATAAATAAAATTTATTAGATCGTCTTCAGGGTGGCAGTCGCTTCATCTGCATCCATCGGTCATTGAGTGGAGAGCTGAGCCACGCGGATGCAGCCACGACAATGACGTTGGTAGACTTCCCTGTCCTGCCCCAGAAGCTGGCGAGTCGGTGGCAAAGTAAGGCGGGGAATGAGTGGACCCTCCCTTGAGTGAACATCGTCGTGTCACTGCAGAACTGCGGAAGTTGCAGAAGTTGCCTGTATGCGTTGTTGTAGCACACCCTCAGCTTGTCCCATGGCGCTGCTGAGTATTGCGACCACAGCTCAGATGTGTATAGTGGCAGTGGAGTATAAGCAGTTTCCTGACATCGTCGCTACAGTGGTAGAACCGCCTTGAGAGCATTCCGTCCCGTATATTGATGGCTCTTCTTTGTCGTTCCATATCTTCCATATCGTTCATGTCTTCTGTAAGGATATGCCCCAGGTATCTGACCTGCGAGGCCACAAGCACTATATTTCCTTCTAGCCAGATTGGTGGAATATTTAGTGGCTCCTTCTTGTGTTTAAATACAACTATAAGTGATTTTTTGGAGTTGTACAGCAAGTTATGTGAGTTTGCGTACTCTTCACATATTCGCACAAATCGTCTCATCACATTAATCGATGGAGCGAGCAGCACCATGTCATCGGCATAGTTGATGTTATTACTACATTCTCCGCAGATATGGCAACCAATCCGTGAGTCGTTAAGCTCTTGTAGGAGGTCATCAATGTATATATTAAATAGAGTGGGAGACATACTACCCCTTTGGTGGACTCCGCTATTAAGGAATAGGGGTTTAGAAGAAGCTTATGCCCATTGGATGAGATTTTTCAGTTGCCCATACCAAGTAGCCAGCATATTGACTGCTGCTGGTGGGACACCACGTTTTATGAGTTTTTCCCATAATAAGTGGTGCGACACACGATCGAAAGTCTTGCTAAGATCTAGAAAACACGTATAAACGGTTGTTTTTCTATTTTTGCAGTAGGCTATTGTTTGTTTGACTCCGTAAATGGCCATATCAGTTGATGAAGTACGCTTGAAGCCGAATTGGTTATCCAGAGCTTAAAGTTTGTCTTTTATAAGCGTGAGTTAGATTTTTTCAAATTGTCTTGAAATCATTGTCGTCAAGGAGATCGGTCGGTAATTTCCCAATATCCATGCATCCAGTTGATTGGATTTCAATATTTGTATGATGACACTTTGACTCATATCCATCGGCATATGTGTGTGTCTTAGAAGGGTCGAGTAGATCTAGGCGGCTAGGATAGTATAGAGCTGATCGCCTGCGTACCTTATATATTCAATACATATTGTTCAATAACAATACGGCATCGTATCCTGGAGTTTTACCTAGAGCGGTTTCCTTAATCGCGCCTACAACCATTTCAGGAGTGACATTCCTGACCAGGTCATTATTGGTCGCAGGTAAGCACGTCATTATAGATGGTTTCGTGGTATCTCCTCGATCCCCACTTAAAGAGAAAAAGTCTCTAAATTCGTTGGCTATATTTTCATCACCCGTGATATTGTTGACGCATAGTGGAACGTTGTTCATAGATTTCAACACAGTTGACGTTTTTTACCAGAACTTTCTGAAGTCTTTGTTGTGCATAGATGTAGCTATGCTATCCATTCGTGCTTTGTTTTCAGAGTGTTGGCATTTTCGGAGAACAATTTTGAAAATTTTCTTGCTTGTTTTTCCTTCATCTGAAATTCTGCCTTCCGTAGGCTTTCCGGCCTGAACCCAGCAGAAGAATGCATCTCTTGACAGACGATACAAAGTTGAGACTTGATCATTCCTTCCAGGAACAATGTTACAGTTTTTTTTGGTCCTTTATTTTTAAA
>JAHDVE020012314.1:0-37066 GCA_022606495.2 Halesus radiatus | reverse complement strand
TAGCGATGAGTCATTCATGAACCATTCGTTCATTTGTGCCGGCTCATTTTGATGAGCCATAAGCGTACGACTTCCGATAAAGCGTACCACGGCTCAAGTGAACTGTGACACTTTTTGACAAATCTGAGCTGAGATGGTCGATAGTGTTTATTTATTTATTTATTTACGCCCTTGGGGCTTTTGCATAAAACAAGTCTTAAGTTACAACAGTGCAATACAATTATGTAACATAGAAATAATAACAATGTGTATTTTCGAAATTTACCACGAGCTAAAATTTATACCGCATGATACATAGTATTAACAATAATTTTAAGAAGAAAAATACAGAATATACATAGGTTAAAAAAAATATATACATAAGTATAGAAAATATAAAAGAGAAAAGTACAGGGAAAGTTACCGTTAACTATGAGATTTTTATGACACAAAATTATAATTTTAAAAAGCATCTATTGTGGTATCTACATAGAGTACAATGAGTAGGTTATTATAAATACAAGTATAAATAATAACAATAACATCGCAATAAAAAAATAACAATAACATCGCAATAAAAAAATAATAATAAAGTAAATAATAAAAAATAGCTAAAAAATCCCGGCGCAAACTGTGTGTTGAGGAGTGAATACAATCAACAGTAAGTTTAATTATCATCGAAGCGCTGACAAACAGCTTTAATACAGTAATATTTGTACGTTGATATCCTTTCAATATTTATAGCATCGTCCAAACTGTGTGTTGAGGAGTGAATACAATCAACAGTAAGTTTAATTATCATCGAAGCGCTGACAAACAGCTTTAATACAGTAATATTTGTACGTTGATATCCTTTCAATATTTATAGCATCGTCCAAACTGTGTGTTGAGGAGTGAATACAATCAACAGTAAGTTTAATTATCATCGAAGCGCTGACAAACAGCTTTAATACTGTAATATGTGTACGTTGATATCCTTTCAATATTCATAGCATCGTCCAAAATATATTTATTACCAAGTACATGCAGACGATTCATTATGGAATTGAGTTCAGCGTTTGATCCTATATTGTTACAATGATAAGGTAATTTGTAGCGAACTGTTCGACTCGGTACATGGAAACATATTTCTAAGTTAAGAGGAATGGCTGCGCGGCCTGTTTCATACAAAACTTAATTTTAGATTTGAGGCCACAATACTCACCTAAACCAAATGACATTATGAAATATAGGCAATTAAAAAAAATGATTTTTCGCGATTTTAGAGGCACCTTTAACAATTATTTGGGGGCTAACGGTGATTTAAAAAAAAAGTTTTACCCCGTCTGCTTTGAAAATATAACGATATATAATTTTTTTTTAATTAAGCATTATGGTGGACTTTAAATTAAATTAAAAACGACCAATTAATTTACGTTGGAACACAAATTTACCGTATATAATTTAAAATATCGACCCGAAAAAACGTTTTTTTAATGTTTTATTTTTACATTTTTATATACGTAATCATATTTGTGTAACAAATACGATTTTTTTTTAAATATACAATAAACCCGCAAATAATTTTCTAAGTTGGCTCCTAAATTATGAAAATTGATTTTTTTTATTTAAAAGAGAAATAAATAAAATACTTCTCATTCTTACTATATATTTACTAAACCTTTAATTTAAAAAATATACCATTCAGTTTGGATGGGTATTTTGGCCTCAAATCCAAAATTAAGTTATGTATGAAACAGGCAGCGCAGCCGTTCCTCTTAAATACCTCAATTTAGTTTAGATACTGCACAGATGGTAAACACAACACGATTAACACATTGGCATGTTGACTCGTTGGCTTGCCAAGTTCCGTGCTATCCATCAGCTACTGAATATTAACTTCGTGGATTGTTTATATTCCTGTAAATATTTAAGATTATATGAATTGCCAACTTGCAGGTATCACAAATAATTAAAGTATACGCCTCCGCATTCAGAATTTTCAATATTTTTTAAACATATAACTTCATATATTATATTTTCCCCCAGGGCCCGTGTCGGAGACGCTGTGTGGGGGGGGGGTCTTTTTAAGGAAAGGAAGGCGAGGAAGTAGTAAGTACAAACTTCCCTAGAAAACTTGAAGTTTTTATTCGCTTAAAAAAATAAATGTTATTTTTTTAAGATAATTTCTATTCAGAAGTCTAGATGAAAAAGTAATTACATGAAATTCCCAATAAAGAAAAAATTGCAAAATATGCTCCGCAAAATATAAATAACACGTGTGGTTCTGTTATTTAACATGTTATAGGTATGAAAAAAAATCCAGATTTTTGCACTATTCTAAATATATCATGTTTTATGAATGTTAAACGAAACGGGGCACGCACTCACAGATGGCCATAATTCAAATATTTTAAAAGAAATATTGAGATGAAATGTTTGGTGGCGGATTTTTGCTGCATTGTTGACATTGCACACCTCCGCGCTGGTAAAACAGAACAGTTTTGAAGACACGTAAAAAGGACACAGTATGTTCATCGTAGTACGAATTGAATTGCAGACTATTTTGGGTATGAAGGAAAATTACCATTTCTACTATTCGCGTCTATACGGAGATTAACATAGGACTCTAGGATATTAATACTGTAATATTGTAAGTTTAAAGGTCAAGTCATTCAAGACACTTTTTTTTAAATATTTAAAGGTCAAGTCATTCAAGACATTTTTTTAAAATATTTAAATAAGCGCCATATGTGAGCGTGTTACGTGTCGTTTAGCCTTA
This sequence comes from Halesus radiatus, assembly GCA_022606495.2. Classification (NCBI taxonomy): domain Eukaryota; kingdom Metazoa; phylum Arthropoda; class Insecta; order Trichoptera; family Limnephilidae; genus Halesus; species Halesus radiatus. The sequence continues at coordinate 34,326 of JAHDVE020012314.1, read as the reverse complement.
AATATTTTTTAAACGATCGCTTACGCACTAAGCGTTTTTTTTATATTAGCGCACTCCCTCTACCTTCTATATTAACACATCTCACTTTCAAACAATGTTCAGTTTACGCTTGGAGGGAATTCCTGGGTCTTAACGAGGGAGAACTCCGGTTTTTTGTTATGTGATTATCACACAAGAGACCCGGCTGCCTGGACCCAATGGGACACTGCCATCCCTAATGTAGGTTATGTTTTTGGGTTGGAGAAAGTGGGGAGGAGATGGATATGATGACGAGGAAAGAAAGATGTGAAGAACCTAGTTCATATCTGGTCAATAAACACGGCTAAAGCCAATTTAAACTCCGATTCGATTCTAAATAGTGGTCCCTCACCAGGGCGATACTGAGAGTACCTACCTACAACACTGTAAATCTGTACAAATATACTATGTATATTATTTTATTATACACACATACATTTTATTTGCCCACGCCGTGTGTCGAACCCGTAATCTCTGCGTCCGGAAGCAAGGAGCTGACCGCTCTGCCCAAACAAAACATAAAATATTATGTAAGGTACGTACATCGACCAACAATATCTAGTAGATAGGGCCACGTGGATCTTAAAAATGATGCCCGAACCAAAATGAATTTCTTATTACCTTTTGTTGGTCCACATCGAGCAAATTTGTCTCCCAGCAAGTTTGCATCAACAGTGTCTAATTTTATCGAGATAATTTTTCAACCACAAAATTAAGACAGTTGGAGATATTTTAGATAGGACTATCACGGACTTTATCATTGACAATTTAATCAGCTTTATGAATACTTAAAAAGTACATACCTACATCACAGATCGTGTCGAACGAGCGTTTTCAAAAAAACAAAAATTGATAAATTATAAAATTTCTTCTTGCCGTTGTTGCATGGTAATGTATGGGTTCGTGACGTGTGAATGTTGTTGAATGTTGTTGCCCCACGTTGGGCGCCAGTGTTATATAAATAAAACTGACGATAAATGAATCTACTAGGTTGTGTGAAGGAGATGGAAAGGAGGAAGATTGGGAAAGAGCAGTTACGGGAGACAGTTCTTTGGTTTAGACTTACCCCGAGGGTGGTGTCTCGACAGGGAGCTCGGCTCTGGACCTTCGACTAGCTCAGTTTCGGCAGGCCAAGAAGCTCCTCTGCAGGGCCGTAGGCCGACCGGCGGTCTTATAATTGGGGTCGGGGACTCTAATACTACGCCAAATTAATTTACTAAATGCTTTCAGACTCAGAGTTTATTCAGGGGAAGGTACAGACATGGTAAGTTATGCTACAATAATCAAAAGCTAGCCTAACCTCAAATGGAAGTTACGGGTGATTATTCTCTCTGATATTCTCTAAACGGGCATGATAACGGGGACTCGAATAAGTTACAACACAAAAGAGGAAATACAAAGTCAGTTTACAGTCATGATCGTGGCGGCAAAAGGATCCTAGTGGAAGCCTCGGGCTTGGACATCAGTACACTGAAGTTAAATTACATTTACGAGAGTCACAATGTACCGGAGCTCTTTGGTTATACTAATGCAATCTCGCACAGTGGGTGTTAACCCAGCATGCATGATAATATGGCGCTACAATTTGCGGCTGCCAAAATGGCTTCTCGCGCGTTCTTTTAGAGACTCAGTAGGCGGCGGACCAGAGATGTCATCCGGAAGCCGGGTGAGAAAGAAGTGCCGGCGCGTGGGCGTGCAAGCTGCCGTTATGGCAAACGTGGCGCTCGCGTCGTTTTTTACCGTTGTTGATGACGAGTGGCTAGAGTCTTTTTAGGATCTTTCTGTCGTTACGTAACAATGTATTCAAGTTACAAGAGCATTTTTGACAAAAACTGCACGCTCGACAATGGCTTTGCGTACGGAGCGGCACGTGAAGTTGGGTTCATAAGTTTTAACTTGTGACGCGTTCGTTTCTGGGTTCCTCCTATGACCTGGCCAAATTTCATCACGCGATTTGGGGTTAACTTTGCGCTCTGTGTTATTTTTGAGCGAAGCGTGCTAGTCTTTCGAAGCGAGGCAACGGAATTCAATAAGTAGTTGTGTTATGAAATTACTCATAGGTGAGCCAAAATTGTCGTGCTTATTTGTATGACACGCCAAAGCTAGTAGTGATATATCGATGGGTGGGTGTAATATATGATTGTACACACATTTCAAACAAAGGTCGTGGTTGGGCTATTATGTACCCAATATCACAATATACTCAGGCATAATATTTTTATTATCGCGAAACAATAAAATTATATTATACAGTTATAAAAATGTTGCAATAAAATAACGCTGATATACAGTTATTTATGTGAAATATCACCTAAAGGGGAAAATCGTGTTATTTCCGCGCATTTAGGTACCTATTACCAGTAGCGTGCAGTCCATAAAGCCTGAAAAGCTGTGCCTACCCTAAGAAAAAAAAACCATAATCATACTTCTGTTAAAAAAAATATGGTCACCCTATGATTGTGGCTAATTGGAGCACAGATATTTATGATGGGTATTTGGGTTACAATGAAATTATTATTGTTGTAATCTATAAATATACGGGCCAACTTAGAAATTTACTGTAAATTTTATTGTTGTTTATAGTTTGAATAACTTTGATGTTATTTTTGGTTTTTCTTATATCCTTTCACTAAAATTGTAAAGCCGCTCATCTCAATACAGGACTGTCCTAGTGAGATGAGTGGCTAATGTTTTTGTTTTGTTTTTTTTTTTTTTTTTAATTTAAGAATAAATAAATAAATATTAAAAAAATACGAAAAATTTGTGATCAAAACGATTTTTTTCATGAATTTGGTAGGTTTATTAAGTTGGCCGCAACGAATAGCGGAAAATGATAATAAAATAGCAATTTTCTAATATTCAATATGCAATAAAATTCACGCACGAACTTGAAAAACTACACACAACCTTCAATTGGTTATTGAGCAATGCACGCCACTGCAATTACTATTTTTCTATTAGAACAATTTTAGTTAGCTACATGCAAATTCGAGAAAATCATATGAAAACGGTCGAAAAAAAAAACCGAAATATTACTTGATAGCGAACATATACAAACACATGCATTAGTGGCGCTTTGGCCCTATTACTACTACCATATCATGGTTCGATTTACTTAACTGAATTTATGTTACATTATTTGTGCTCTTTGGGAAAAGATCTAGATTAAAAACCATAACCAAGAAAAGTAAACGATAAAAGATAAACGATTTAATAAAGTTACTTTTTGTGCTTACTGAATAAAATACGAGGTTTGTTCAAAAGAAAAGGCGAATTTCGAATTTTTTCGAAAAATATTTATTTATTCATCAATATCCATTTTCCCCCCTTTAAAGTAATCCCCCTCAGATATAATGCACTTACGCCAGCGCTTCTTCCAATCTTCGAAGCACTTCTGGAATGCGCTTTTCGGTATGGCCATCAGCTCGTTCTTCGATTCTGACTTTATCTCGGCAATTGTGGCAAAACGCTTTCCTTTCATTGGTCTCTTCAGTTTCGTGAATAGGAAAAAGTCGCAGGGAGCCAAATCTGGTGAATACGGTGGTTGAGGTATGATTACGGTGGTTGAGGTATGATTACGGTGTTGTTTTTGGCCAAATAATCACGAACAAGCATTGATGTGTGAGCTGGTGCATTATCGTGATGCAAAATCCATGATTTGTTTTTCCACAATTCCGATCGTTTGAGCCGTATTGCTTCACGCAAACATTGCATAACTTCCTTGTAGTGTATTCCTTATTAACCGTACGACCTGTTGGCAAGAACTCATGATGCACCACGCCATTGAAATCGAAGAAAACAGTGAGCAAAACCTTCAATTTGATCGAACTTGGCGTGCTTTTTTCGGTCTTGGCTCTTCTGGCCGCTTCCATTGGGACGATTGGGCCTCGGTTTCGACGTCATAACCATACGAGTATACCCACGTTTCATCACCAGTTATGACCCTTTTGAGCAAATCTGGATCGTCGTTGACGTCATTCAACAACTCCTGAGCGATACTAATGCGACGTTGATTTTGCTCAAAATTTAGCAATTTCGGAACAAACTTCGCTGCCACAGGTTTCATGCCCAGAAAATTGCATGGCATGAGCCGATTGACATGCCAACATCCTCTGCAACTTCCCTAATAGTGATTCGACGATTTTCCAAAACCGTTTTCTTCACTGTTTCGATGTTTTCTTCGTTTGTTGACGTGGTTGCAACTCCAGTACGCTCATCGTCATTAACATCTTCTCGGCCTTCTGTAAAGCGCTTGTACCACTTATAAACACTTTTTGAGACAAAGTAGACTCGCCGAATGCCAGTCAACATTTTAAGTGCGTTGGAGCACTTTATTCCATTTTTAACGCAAAATTTAATACATATTCTTTGATCCATTTTTTTCAAAAGTAAAAATCGAAGAACACACAAAAACGTGACTAACCTTTCCAGTTGTCAAAAACAAACCACTAATCCAAAATGGCTGATAATGCTAACATATGATAAACATATGTGTACCAACATAACAAAAAAATCGATAATCGAATGTACTCGTACACAGCCCGCGAAAATTCAAAATTCACCTTTTCTTTTGAACAAACCTCGTATATTTAATATGTTATTAACTATTTGCTGAGCCCTCTTCGGGCTGCTTCCATGAGTTTCGTCGTCGGCTTATAAAGCTGAGTGATACGTAACTCAATCTTATAAATATTACTCAATAATATTATCTTTTTTTTAGTACTCAATTTTTAACGCATTTTTTGTCCTCATAGCACCAACCAGTGCCTATCAAACACATACACATAATTGTTTACTCTATAATATTTGTTTTTCTCATCTCTTCATAAGTTTTTTTTCTGTACTATTTATTTTTCACATCTCTTTATACTTTTTTCTAGATATATTATATACCATACTGTCAATAATAGCTTTTTTCCCTTCTATTTTTGTATAATGGCACTTAATATGAACTAAACTTGCCAATTTGACTGTCCTAAAACGGGATTTGTTCCCAGTTGGGCAGTCAAAGCTTTCTTACATTGGTGGGATTCACAATATTACTGGGGTGTATTGAGAGATTGAAGGGTGTGGGGAGAATATGATGATAGGGAAGTACCTGGCTATTCAGATCTGGTCGCCAAAACCCTGTGCCATACACACTCCTTGCTCCATCATATACATTCTCTTCTGGTATTCCAAGTCTTGAAATGCATTTTATTCACTTGTGCGTGGCATATTTCCCGGGACATCTCCATCCAGTAGCGGAATCGGATACTTCAAATTTGCAATATATTCGGTAAAGCAAAGGAGTAAGTAAATATAGCGATTTCGTTAAAAGACCTTACAATAAATTTAAAAGTCATAAAATTACTCACAATAGCAACCCGTAAGTTCAATTTTCGTTCGCATGAGGAAAATAAATAGACACGAAATTATTTAGTTCAGAATAAGAAACTCCTGTGAAAAATACAATAACTTAATAAATACATATTAATATAGATTAGCAAACGCCGATTCCGAATATATAACTTTCATTATATATACGCAGAATTTATAAATCGTTATTTAAAAGTGGATAAAAAATCAGCTTATCAAAACACTCTGTTATGTCGGTACCATTGCATTTGGAACATCTGACGTCACGTGAGCAATATGTTTTTACAAAATAATAATCGAAAAAATTTATTTTTCGATTACTATTTCGTCTTTTTATTTAGTTTCGGCAAAATTTTAACTTAATTTGGGTGACTTTAAACTCTTTAATTGTTCAATATAAACTATTATTCATGAAAGAAATTAAGAGTATTCATGATCAAACCAATTATCAATACGGATATTATGATAATGTTAATGGTCAATGCTATTATTATTCTTTTAGTTAAAGTTTCTAAAGGGGTACATAATGTTATTAGTTATGTTTAGTTATGGTTTACTATGCTTTATATACGGAAAATCTCATCCTTGTTTTGACATTTGACATTCTAACCTCAAAACTGATCAAAATCGACCGGCCAGATTTGGAGCATTTTGGCGGCCTTTGAAAAATTGAAACTATGAAAAATAATTTTAACTATGAAAACTAACTTTAGAAAAAAAAAAATACTGGTATTGAAGTTTGAACGTCATTATTGATAATTTTTTTTTTAAATCCTTATTTCGGAAAATCTAGTTGTCATAGACCTTTAATAAGGTACTTGAGGGTTATTTAAGAGGAATATGCTAGCCAAAAATATTGCTATAAGCTGTCTTATGTCACCACGAATATAGGTAATGAACATAAAATTCGCTTGGCAAGCGAAGTCTAGAAATGTTTGTTGTCGGTGCAAAAGGCGGTTTTTATTTATTTTGTGAGGAATATGGTAAGAAAGAAAAAAAATAATCTATGGAATCTTTCGCAAATAAACTTAGTTATAAAGCAGTGTTAAAAAAATATATATTTCTTGCATGCGTTCTTAATTTTCTAATGAAAAAATATATTTCTTAGTAGTTTACGCTTATATTTTTTACGAAGTAATTAACGATTATATTTCAATTCTTATCAAGGGAAGTTCTAGGAAAGGGTTCAATTTATCCGAAGCATATTTTTTTGGTTTTCATAATGTATACCGATTCGTAATGGTGATTTACCTGATAGCTTTGCCTGAAAATAGAGTCTGTGGAAGTTTTTTTTTTTAGTTTCATTAAATATTAATTATTTAAAATAATGCAAATTTGGTATTTTAAGATAAAATTTATAGTGTTAATTTAATCAGATTATTATTTTTTTTTTTTAATTTACATCTGTGACAATGGCGGCCTCCATGGCTGAGTTACGATGATTGGCTACGAATCCAGAGGTCGCGGGTTCAAATCCCGGCGTGCGCAAGTAAATTTTATTTGGTTCATTTGTGTTTTTTTACAATGTATTAATTTAAAATAATACATGGTATATTTGTGGCGTTTTCCAAAGTGGTAGATACTTTCAGTATCACCTTGGTTCATTCAGAAACGAAACGTTGCTTAAAATGGCTTTAGCTGTGTTTGGTGACCAGATCTGAATAGCAAGGTATTTTCCCGCCTTCCTCTACCACATATCCTTCCTCTCCCTACTGCTTCACAAGATACTCTAATTGGGGACGTCAGAGTCTCACAGGAGCCAGGAGCAGTTGGGACTCCTGTGCGGCTTTAATATATATTTTTTTAAATAGGCATATATTTAAAATGCGTGGCAAAAAATTCTCATCATAATCATTTTATTGTAGGTAATACACACTCGTTATTAATATTTTAAATATATTAGATAAAAATGGTCTGATTTCAGTTGTTCTATGCTAGAAATCATGACAAGCCGACTGACGACATTTCTGAGTATATTGAAATACGGGGCCTATGGCTTATGACAAGAGTAGAAGATAATGAAGGTACGTTCATAAAACGATGATACTTTATTTTGAAGGAAAAAAGTACTTGATTAAATTTTATCTAAAAAACATGTAAGATGTGGACGTTTTTTATGAACAATCCAAAACTCGAAATGCGGGAAACTGGGGGATCTACATCAAATTTGGAGACGATTTCGTTGTACAACTTTTTTTCGGTTGAGGTTTTTTTCGAATAAATCGAGTCGAGATTTTTTTTGGTGAAATTTGAGAAAAATCGGTCGCTATCGGGTTACTATCATCTGTTTATTATATCTTCAAATGCGTCAAAGCGAACACTGCCTTTAAGAGTTTTAAAATCTAAGTGCTAAGAACGAAAAAAAAAATTGGGTGCTCTGTATAGATTCACTAGTTTCCCGTTTGTACCACTAGTTTCCGGACACCGTGTATTTTTACATGTACATACCTAAATAAATTGTTTGGGTTATAATTTATAATAAAAAATACTCCTCGAAGTAGGTAGTTAATGACTTTACAAGTTTTTACAATTGTGGCATGTAATTAATTATTTTTATTTGTATTAATGTTTTTTTATAATAAAAACGAATACTGTAATAAAATATAAACAACACGTTACGCTACGTTTACATTCAAATCAAACTAACTAACCATCAAGCAGATTTCCAGAGGTGGGCAGAGGGGGTGAACCGCGACAAAACTCTGTATTAGCACACACCCCTTGCTTCGTTCACATGCATACATCGCCATTGAACTGTTAATAATATTATATAAAAACTAAACATGTAAACACACGCATTCATTATTTGAATTTAGCGCCACGAAAACCGGAATCAATTATTATCACACTGATAAAAAAAACAAACGAGTATAACATTCTTATCCAGTTAACCATTAGAATAAGTGCGTAAACGTATGTTTCCTCAAATAAAGCCAGGAAATGAATATTTTTAAACTTCTCCGGATAACATATTTATAATTACGATATCACATAAACTGAAGACAGTATTTAAGATAAAACGTACAATATTTACCTTTATCAGTTGTCGGGTTTGAAGTATGCGCTGTCAAAAAAACATAATAACGGTCTCTTACACTGGGTCACTGGCATGAACACAAACCAGTTGATTTCTCTTTCAACAATCCCGCTCAATCCTAAACAATTGTATAACTGAGCCGCCGATTAACACTGAATGGCATTCTGATTAATGTTATTTGATCGTTTGCAGCTTGTAGACATTGTACAATATAAACAAAACAACATGCGGACTATCGGCGGGGACGAATCAAAACTCAGTCTTGCCAGGTCAGAAAACAAAGATTAAAAACTCCCTACCAGAGGCATAATAAAATCCCGAGAATTTAAAAAAGAAATTGGATAGACTGAATCGGGGACGCAGTCGCAGTGGGTTACGTGAAACGTCTTGAGCGTGCTGCAGTGGGTGTATGGGCACTATGGGTGTATTAACACTCTATGTTTTGCTGCCGAGTCTCTTCACGCCATTTCTGAACCCTAAGTGTTAAACGGATGACGCCATATATTTGCAATCATAAAATTTCTGCAACAAATTTCAAACTTGTAAACTTTACAACTCTCTGAAGGGAACCGGTTGAGTTCGATGGATTACAACTATTACAGCAAGGTGATCTCTCTCAAATGCGATCACCCCCGTTTGAATCTATAAACGTTCTGCCGAGCTACGCCTCTGTGAATGCCGCGCGCAAGGCTAAGTTTAACTCCGATTACGTCAAGTGTTGTGTGACAACGCCGCCATCGGCATACGCGAAACATACGTGATCAAGTAATGGCTTCTTTCCTCTACGCAATGACACTAAAAGGGGGCGTGAGTAGTACGATTGGAAAAATGTAAGCGATGTTAGGGCAACTTGTTTTGTTACATGTGGTTTTAGAAAACGACCCCCTACTAACCAAAATGAAAGACGTTTCACGACAAAAAACTCCCCAAATTAAAGTTTGATTAGAGATTCTCGCGGCCAAAGTATTATCGTGATTGACTTTTGTGGTATGTGTCGTGTTGCGCCTCTTCCTCATAAAGGTATTGTTTCAGATTTGACAAAACCTTCCTTTCTCTTTGAAAAGTTCTGCTTCTCCCTAGATCTAGGGAGAAATCCCTAGCACTGGCAACGCTGCGAGTTAAAACTCGCGACAGAGAGAGAAAGAAGTTTAATCCTCGAGACGGCTACACGGTAGTAAACAAACAGTCGGTTGATAGCTTCATGTCGTTGCAGTGTTGGATATTAATCGATATTATTATTTATGATCGATATTTTTGGGATGGATTTTTTAAATGCATGTGCACTTTTTCTGGTATAGCCACCCACATATTATAATCGAGAATTTTGTTAAAATCTAATTCTTAATACTACTGAACGTGCGCTCTGAACTGACAGAAGTATTATTTCAATTATTTTTAATCTGCAATGCTGTCAATATTAAATTATTGACAATACAAATTATGAATTGCAGGTAGTCTTATCAACTGCATTCTTGATAAAATTATGCAAACTTAAAAAACGTTTTACAGTTAAGCGAAAAGTCTTTACTGCAGTTTATCAGGTTATCATTATTATTTAATTAACATTCATGAAAATAGAAGAGTTTTTTTGCAACAGAATAATTTATTAACTAATATTTAACATATATTTGCATTACAATATAATTCATTGTCTTTTCATAATAATAAATAGATAGTGGGTAATACATAATTTTGTTTAAAATTAAAATTAAGCAAATTTAAAATTAAGTAAATTAAAAAAAAAATTATTAACAAAATAAAGTAAATATAAAAAAAAAACAAAACAAAATTTTAAAAAAATAATATTGAAATAAACAAAATCGTATATTTAAAAAAAAAAATAAGCAAAATTAAGTAAAATTGAAAAAAACAAAATGAAGCAAATTCTTAAAATTACGTCTTTGTTTTAAAATGAGATAGTGCCATTTTGAGATAACGGACCTCAGCATAATATTAAGTAAATTTTAATAAGTAAATAGTAATAAGTACACAATAATAAAAATATGTAAATAACATTATGCAAATAGTAATAAGTAAATGATAATAGGTAGGTAAAAAAAAAAAAAAGTAAATAGTAATAAGTAAGCAGTAATAAGTAAAAATTAAATCATCTTTGTCAAAATTTAAATTAACGGGGGCTTAAATAAGCTTGTGTTAATTAAATCTCTTCATCCAAGACACCGTATAATGCAGAAAATAGAGGTATAATGTTCATGGACCAAAGCAAAATACCGCTTGTGCTTATTCGGACTAAACTTGACCCATCGAATTTATTTGAAGTGCTGATTAGTTTTCCAAATTCCAAGGTAGAATCATCTGAAAACGAAAAAAAACATAATAATAAATATGCACATTAGATCAGGGTTAAAATAAATTAACTCATATACAAAAACCTAAAATACATTTTCAAAAGCTGTGGTATTGCTCTACTAAAATTGTATAAAATATCAAAATCATGACATTATAAGTTATTAGTATTTATTCATTGTGGTTTACGACATCTTTAAGATAAGGTTGGCGACATCTATAAGATTTTAAAACATTATGATTATGGTCTCAATTCGTAGTTATCAGTGGCCGGTGATATGGATCCCTTTCTTGTAAACATTTAAAACTTACCGCCAATCTCCCTGGTACTCTGCAGTTGATCCACCGAGTTCTTACCTAGTGGGTCTGTGAGTCATAACTCTTGTGTTTACTTTAATCAAAACTCTTCATTGTTTTACATTTGGTTTAAAGTAGTATATTAAATAACACATTGGTTTCAGTTTATATTTTATGATCCATTAATCGTATTGTACATGCTTACTCAAAGAGTAATTAACCGTCTGGCCTTGGAAATGATGGCGGCTTGAAATAAAAGTTTGTTTATATGGAGAACTTTATTAGTCTTTTATTGGCATAAATACACTTGCTCGGAACTCTTTTGGTATGAAATACAACTAAATAGATTATTTTTAATACTCATTTATATGGCTATACCATGAAAAAATTTCAATGAAAGAGTGGCATGTACAGTGGCACATAGCATCGAATCGTTATGCATTTAAAGAATTAATAACGAAAAGGTTACTTATATATATAATTGGATTATAATCTCTTCAAAAGATTGTTATTGACTTTGTGGCGTTATTATTAATAAATTAATTAAAAATTACTCTGTAATCACCACTTTTTTAATATATACATATCAACATGTTTCGAAAGCGATGGAATATACAGATCCTCATCAGGAATATATAGAATACTAAAAAATAATGATGTCAAGTATAGACAAATGATAAACATAGAACAAAATAATGTAAGAATAGACAAATTATAAACACACACAAAAATTGATTACAGTTAGTAATAATTAATCAAAAATGTTGATAAAAAATTATTACAAAGCCTTAAATAACAAATTTATATTAGAAATTATTTTTATTATTAATGTTAAAATAAATTCAAGAGATTAGCTATTTAAAAAATATATATTTAATTGCCTATTAACACTTTTTCTAATTTCCAAAATTTCAAATTTGTTTCATTGTAAACAGGTTGTATTTGTATGTAAAATTTCTAAACCTTTATTTATGTCAAAAGAATGATTCGTTTCCAAAATATCGTTGGCAAATTCAGAATTATTATTATCACTTATACACCTTAGGTGTTCCTCAACTCTAATATTAAAATTTCTTGAAGTCTTTCCTATATAAAAAAGTTGCAATTGTTAAATTCTTTCAGGCCTCACATTCTTTGTTGAAACTGATTTAGTGATTTAACGATCAGATCTGAACAGAAGTAGAGCACGGTGGTACGGTAACTTTTCCCGCAATCACAATTGCACAATCGCAATAATTATTAACATTTTGTGCATGGATGCGGGTACTATTTGTAGTGGAATAGCTTTACGTGGTGTTTTATATTGCCTGACTGCGACTGTGGGGTAAATAATAACATTAATAATGTGCCCGAAAATGGCACTATAGAAGTACCTAAACAAACATTATTATTATGATTAATACTTGATAGAGAGTGTTGGGAGACCTAAACTTAAGTTACTGGATGTATAAAGGGCCAACACCGCAGCCTAGGGCATAAGGCACTGGAGGAAACTAGTAGGAGACAGGAGAGGACAGGCCTTTCTAGAGGTGGCTAAGATTGTCCAAGGGATGTATGTAATACTTACTAAGATTCCATTCAAGTCCGGTTGAAGTAATTTTCTCACATTTGGCACCGATTGGTATCAGTGCACACCAGGTATTTTCGCTTTTCATCAATGATTCTGGCACTGTTATTACGCTCTCTCCCTTGTCGAGGAGCCAACTCATGGAGTTGTCGGATAAGAGGTAGATTGGGGTATCGTTCATTATTTGTTCAGTCAGGAATTTGTACATTGTGTTGATATTCGCCATCACTTGGTCCATACGTCCGGAAGATTGGCAGACCACAAATACGGAATCTAAATCAATGAACAGGAAAAAACTCAGTTTTGCAACATTTTTTTCTTCTGATATTATATTATGTCTAGATAAGTTTGCCATTATAGGAAAACCCCTAGATAGTGCAATCTGCCATAAAACTTGGTGATATCAAAAGGAATAATTAAGGAGGTACAAGTCCAAAGATTATGATCAGATGTTCCTATTGGTTTGCAATAGATAAAAACCCCAAACTCCAGAATCTTAACATGGTAATATTGCTTTCTGCCTGCTACCTGAGCCCCAACAGGAAAAACCATTAGCGGGAAATGCATCTGTCAACGAGGTGACCGATAGCAGTGTTAACAGTGTCGGATAAAAGAAATTGTCATAATAGCGGAAGATCGTAATTCAGATTCTGAAAAGAATTTTAAACATTGTAATTATATTTTATTTGTTTATGTACCGTAAGACGAGGTTACTTTACACCATCACAGTTTACTTTACACCCCTTCAGATTCTCCAATACCATCTATTGTGTAAATGAATCAAGAATAACAACATCATTTCTCTTTTAGCTTATAGTGAATTGACCGTAGAGCATTTCTTCCATATGCTTCACCTGGTTTGTGTGATTTGACAGAAGCAGCTCATGTTGAAGTGAGTTACAAAGTTTTGTTGTAAAAAGTTCTTCTCGAATCTGAAAATTCATAGAACTTACAAAGGTTAATATTATGCATTATTCATCATTTTATCTGTTAATTATTAATTAGATTTAATTAAGTGATTGTAATGCTTTTTCTGTTGAGTTAAACCACTTAAAAATCACCAACGAAGTAGGTGATGTAAAGTTACCCCCTTCATGGAACTGCTTTACGCCACATGTAAAAATTTTTAAAAAATACATATTTTAATGATACAGATTCATTTCTGTTTAATTTTCTTTAAACATAAAACATTACAAATGAAAAAAAAACTCCCTCAAATGTCTCCTTGAAAACAAAAGGTTCAAATCAACAGATAAAAGTGAAGTAATTTAAACCCGTCTTACGGTATACAAATTGCTACTTGTGGAAGGAATCAGAGATTACCTTACTTTACCAGATCACTTTAACTTCTGGAATATACAACATTTCGTGGGGTCGTTTGAAAAATAATTAAAACATAAAATATTAAAGAATTAGAATAAAATTAAAAAGATTTGCGTCCATTAGCACAGCACCAATTTGGTAAAAACATCCCCTCCGATACTGATCATTAGCTAGGTGGGTAGAGAAAATTTGTCATTCGAAAAAGTGGGTTGCGTTACTGCAAACTTTGAGAGCCTCTGGCATACACACAATTAAAACGCATAAGCGTGTTGTGTCAATATTACTTACCCAATTTTGTTTTTTTCTTATCGCAATGAGCTGACAATTCTTTCAATGCTTTGGTAAAATCATCTTCATTTTGGTCTGGAGTATGAATTATCTGAAAGAAAAAACATTATGTTTGAGTTCAGTGTCAGTTTGCCTCGAATTTAAAAGGTCCAGAGTACAAAGTTGATTATGTTTACTAGAAGCAGGCACTCGATGCATAACATAAGATTAGTGGCACACCGCTACATTCATCAGATTATTGCTGTTTTGCCAAAAAAATATAAGATGGTTTTTTTCTAAAATTATTTATTTGAATACATTTTTGTTCATAAAAGAGTGTGCCAATACAAAACGTGTGAATTAAAATGTAAAAATATTGGATATATTATGAATACAATACTAATTGTTTTGGAAAATCTTGTCAGTTTGAGAGAAATATCACAGCGGCACCCAGAAATATAAAATGCTTTGTAAAATATATGATCGCTATACCGCTCAAACTGTATAAATGATAAATGACGAATTATACAGGAGAGCGATTTAGAGATTATGCTTGGAGAGCGATTTAAAGTATTAGAGATTTTTATATATATATTTGTAGTAATAAAAATGCCTTTGTTCTATTAAAAACAACATATATTTTTTTGTAATTTTGAAAAAAAAAAATATGGTAGCACATGTAAAAACCAAAATACTCAATTTTAGTCAGTATATAATATCAGTGAGACATTTTAGCCGACATGCAGAACGTCATTTAGAACTCAATTATATGAAAATCCCATTATTAGATTTATTGCAGTTTTCCCGTTTTTGCAGTGTGGCGATGAATTATTCATACTCGTGTATTAAAAAACTAACTAACCATCACGTCGTTTCATCGGAGGGGTAGGCAGAGAGGATAGACCCCAACACAACTCCGTCTTGGTACATATTTCTTGCTTCATTCACATGCATCGTCCCATACATACTCTTCTGCTATTGACATAAGTACATATTTGATACATTTGGTCATGTCATACATTTATGTATTATACTTGTCACTTAGACTCATTAAGTGCCATACTAGCTATATGACACATAATGACTTTTACCCCTAATGGGACGATAATATTATGTTTTGTACAATTTAAATGAATCAATAATTTTTTAAAGATAGCATACCTAGGTTTTTTGCAGAGGTATGCAGAGAGAATATAACTATAAATATATTAATTCCTTGGTATCCATTCATCTCCTCATACAATCTATATTTGAATGCAACATAATAATAAAATAGAATCATTACCTCTGTATTCTTTAAGTCTGGTCTTTCCAAAACAGATTTATCGATAGAATCAAAGTCACCCGATACAATATCGATAGTGGACACATCAGCTATTGGGACTTGGTTCCGGTCTAAATAAGAGAACCAGCGGTTTGTGCCACCATCCACCGTTATTCTAAATGCAGCTGAAAAATCAAAACTTTCATTTGATACTCACATAATAAGTTATCAATTGAGCTTCTAATCAAAGGTTAGAATAATCATTTATCAGGTGTTGAGTTAAACATTATTTTTATTATGTGACACTAAACAAGCGGTCCGACTATCCGGAGGCAGTGGAATATGGAATCTACGTTTGAAGGTGGTTGAAGAGGGAAAGAAAAAGAAAGAAATCAAGAAGCTTACCACTCTGACGTGGAGATTGTCAAAAGAGGGACTGAAAACAACGTTCTATCAGTCACAGTGAAATGAAGCCTTTTTTATGTATAAATTTGAAAAACTTGTACCTTCTAAAATGGGAATCGCTTTTTTTTTGAAAAGCAGCAATAATCCAATGTACTACTTACCTTTGTTCCAAAATGGTATGATAAAGTTTACCGGGTAATTGATAGGCCTATTTAAAACCATAACACCGTAATTCGTCCCATTTTGATTCAGCGATAGCAATGTTTCCGGAACAAATACAGAACTGCCCTTTGTTGAGAAGCCACTAGTAGCGAAAGAAGAATGATCCATCTGTAACAAAGGGTCAAGGTAAAGCCAAATATTTAAGTACATAATTTCATATCTTAGATATTATGATGATGCAATCTTTGCAATTAGGGAGCAATAACAGAATCTCAAATATACATCAAATAAGTAAAATAAGCATGCAAAATATAGATCATTCTTTCTTTACTGGATGATTTTAGACCGATAATGTTTTAAGGTATCTTGCCTTAAAAGATAAAATCAATTCTTCATCAACCATTTTGATAAAATAAAATAGCTCTTTCTGAAGTGTGCAATAAATCAGAGAAAAAAACATACTTTCAACCACCGGATAAACAAGCAGGAAAATGAGTTAAACCTTCTCATGCTAAGCCAATTGTATTTCAAACCACACGAGGATTATTTGCTTCTTCGTGAAGTGTAATGTTAAATCTTCCAATTTATGAAACAACACAAGAATAAAATAATATTACTCACTTTTATTCAGTAATCAAATACAGTATTTTTAAAACATTGATCATATTGTTACATGGGTGAACGTTGTGTATTCAAACAAGCACACCCAAGAAGGTGACTGCTATTAGTGTATAAGTGCAGGACTGAGTTAAACCTGTTCTTTTACGATATTACTCATTCTTGATATATTTGTTTGCCGGTATTACGGTATTTTCACAGTTTCCGGATATTAGGTACATCTACTGAATGTTTGCATGGGGGAGGGGTGTACATGGGGATTTTTTCATATGTAATAATTCTTTTTTTCTATACTGGTACTCAGACTCAGTAGAAAAACACATAATTTAAAAGAAAGAAATATACTGTTAGGTTCATAAAAATAAATAAAAAATAATTGCACTTGCAGAGGTACAAAAAAATGCACTTAATTTTTAATTTCTTGTTAAATTGTTAGAAAACCCAAACCACAAATCTACAAGTGGCCTATAGGTTCTTAGGTAACTAAAGCTGCTCTCTGACGGTCCGGTGAGGAACGAACTTTTCACTCGCTACTGGAGACACTGCGCAGAAAAGTACACAATGGACTGCGTTGCAAAACCGTTACCTTACTTTAGTAAACTTGATTTTTATGTGCAGTGTCTGCAGTAACGAGTGAAATGTTCGTTCCTCACCGGACCGTCAGAGAGCAGCCTAAGGGTATTAGGTTGGGTTAAATAATAAGATGATTTTACAGTTGGCGCTTCTGACAAATGTCATATCATACTAACAACATTAAAGTGGCGTCGATTCCCTTACATATTTACGTATTTTTATTTAAATAAAGTAAAAAATGAAGTGAATATTTTTGGACCTCGGAATGTGCAATTATTTTTTATTTATTTTTATGAACCTGACAGCATATTTCTTTTTTTTTAATTATGTATTTTTTTACTGAGTCTGAGTATCGAATAAATACCAACGAATATATCAGGAATGGGGAATATCGCAAAAGAACAGGTATAACTCAGTCCCAACTGTCATAGATATACCATTCACGTGACTGTTGAGTGTGATAGAGATTAGAAAGTCATCGTTTGTTCAATCCAATTCAAAGCTCAAGGTTAGAGAAAGGTTAATGTTTACAGCCCACTAAAATACACCAGAAAAAATAAAACATTCTTCCAGAAATATAAACACTTCTTTCAGATGAAAACAAATATAATAACGTATTCATACTTTGATATTACGAACGGTTTAGAATATTAAATTGATATCTGAAAGTAATATTGCGTTGATCTCAATTCATGAGTTTTGTCAATCATCAGCTGAAAAAAGACGTAAATAACGGAATAGACAGGTATACCATTCGGCATTCACTAGATTATTATCTTCGTACTTTTATTTAAAATTACACTTCTCAATAAATTCCCGCTTGAGGTTGTCATTTTTTATTGACAGTACATTTCCATAGATAAAAGAGAAAATTCTGCCTTGCTGCCCTTCATCAATAAATCGACATTGTTTGTAGAGTACTTACCTATTATTTTATCGAAGGAAGCAATCTATTTTTTATTTAACTTACCTATTAGTTAAGGATATTGATAAGACGGTGGTTAGTGTAGTGGGTATAATTCTAGGAATAACGCAAAAAGGTTAGGAACTGAAAAGCAATCATAGGTAGTTACAAGTCATTTATTTTGACATTCGTGGGGTTAGTCTTAAAACTAGAGTTAATCTTAATTAGACACAAAATTTCAATAAAACTAGATAGGCAATAACTTAAATCTATTTGTAAAGTCTTTGTACTTAAATTTAACTAATTACTTCGTTAAATCTACATAAAAGGTTGTATTCTTAAAATTAGAGGTTCACTGGCTTATTTGTACGAAAAAGTTGTTTCTTAAAGTTAGAGATTCACTTGGCTGACAGGGTGGAAGAATTATCATGAGTCAGAGGCACTTCCCTTTAGTGATGGCTGTCCAGGGTCCAGTGGCTGCTTTGTCTGCAGAGTCTTCGCGTTCGCACTAGGTATTCAAGTACCTCCGGATAGGGAGTAGGTACAACCGCGGCGATAATCAGAGGCCTGGGCGGTCTCCGGGGTTGTTGATCTCCGAAGGGCGAAGATCAGTTACTTCACACAGGGTTCACTCGCGGTACAGAGCCTGGGCGACTCTGCCGTAGATCTCCGAAGGGCGGAGATCGGGCTTCCTTCTCGGATAGAAGCGTAAAATTCACTCGTCGTCAGAGGACCTGGGCGGCCTCTCCGAGGAGCGAGAATAGGAACCTTCCTGATCGGAAGTCTGAACCTGACTCTGTGTGCTTCTTGCGCGGAAGACTGAACCCGACTGTGTGTCCTGGGCGGAATACCGCACCCGACTCTGTGTGTGTCTAGCCGCCAGGGTCGGTTTTATGACCCTATTGGCAGTCTCTCCGAAGTGCGGCAAAGGAAATGCCTTTGAAGTCTTTATTGCTGTCCAATAAAATCTCAAAGGAATTGCCGACTTTCTAAAATAGTAATTAAGGTTGCATTATTTTACCTTACAATAGGCCCGCTAGCCTTTGTGCTAATTTATTTTATGGCCGGTCTCGTCTGGGAATTTTTATTACCTGAAATGCACATTTTAGACTAAGTATGTCGGTGAATTTGGTCATTTATTTAGGTATTACAAAAGGATATATCAATATTTTTACTGCATACGGATTGAAAGCACACAAGTGTTTTCCAAACTTTTTTTCGCGGCCCGGCTATTTTTAAACATCCCCTTCCTGACCAACAATTTTCTTTCGACCCACACAAATGCGCAGCAGACGAATAAAATAAGCTTTATTCAATGTCAAACTGAATACACAAGCCGTACATCATGACAAAAAGCCCCACAGATGAACGAAAACTTTATTAAATTGCATTATGCTACCGTTTTTGTTATTTCAATATAACATATTAGATACATATCACAACACAAAAACGAAAACTTTTGCATCAAACCACGTCATGCAAAACGCTATATTTTTTACCATTCTGTTATTTGAAAGAACATTTATAGAAAAGTTTGTAATTTTGGGCGGCTGTTTCAAAACACAAAACAGAATTATGGTTTTTTTTTTATCATAGCCCAGAAATTTGATCTATGGCTATTAACTACTGAACAAAGTATCCCAGTTGTGATCTAGTGTTGTTTAACTAGCCAGAATTTAAATATCATAACCAACCTGATTATTAGGAGCTGAATAACTGGCTATAAAACGGCTATTTGGTTATTTTGGTTATTTGGCTATTTTGATTATTCAGCTATATACAATATATATTATTGGGGAGTGGGGACCCAACGTGAGCATCGATCAGGAGCGTAATAAGCAGAAATAACTGCGGGTGTACAAAATAAAATAAAAAATTGTTTGCATGATTCGTATTTTTATATTTTAATTTGATATCTTGCCACATAGCAATCTTTATAGAAATAGATACGTTATCGATTAAAGTGTTTGAGCAATAGTTGAACATTTTTTAAATGGTATGAATTATTAACAAAAATATTAAATATCAGCACATTATACATCGATTGTACAATGGAAATATTTTATTTTTTTTTATCATTTGGTTATTGGTTATGCAGGTTATGGTTTTGTCAAGGGGTATTGGGTATTATTACTGGGTCTTACTGGGTATTCTGGATATTGGGTGGTTCTCACCTCACAGAAAGGAATAGCGCTATACGAATTATATAACTCTGTCATGTTTCTCATCACTAAAGAAAAAGACAGATATACATGCAGCATGAAGCCCATCCCTGTCCCTCTTTGTAAAATATCCATAAGCAAAATAATTGAAATAACAAAATAACCGAATAACCTTAACCAACGCCAACACTAGCTTGATCTAAGTAAACCAATTAAAGAAAACTGATGTCGCCAATTTACATAAGACCTTCCAATGTCTTGGCCTCAGATAATGTTTCAATTTCACTAGAAGTAATGAGAAATTTAGCTTATTTCGGGTGCACAGACACGCTTATAAGACACTCCTATCGGGTTTTCTCTTCAGAGCGTAAATAAAATAGATTTAAATATCAAAACAGTTTTCATAAAGATAACTACAATTTTATGAAAATTTTTGCTATTACAAAAATGCAGAGAAAGCAATCTATAGCAGCAAATGGTTCAACCTGCCTATTATAAGAAGTGTCATATTGATAGCAAAAAACTTTTAAAGAAAAGGGGTTCATCTCAATTAATTGAGTCAATGTTATTTACTTTATTTTTTAATTTTACTTAAAAAAATTAAAATGACCAGGTGTTCGTTTTTTTATGTGTCATCCGCCCATGTTCAAACACTACTACACAAGTCCTCGGTGCTCAGTCGTTCACGGACTACGGTGTGCGTCAGGCGGCCGGACCATTCCTGCTTTATCAAGAAATCCAAAAGTTGCTCTTACAGTCGGTGCAATTATTCTACTGTGTGAAAAAAAGAAGAAAATCAATTCATTAAAAATAATATATGTACATATAGTGTATTTGCGGCACGTTCCACAGTGGTAGGTAGATTCTTTTAGTGGCACCCTGGTGAGAGACCACCATTCAGAGTCGAAACGTTGCTTGAAATGGCTTTAGCTGTGTTTGATCACCAGATCTGAAAAGTCTGGTTCTTACTTAAATTCCTCTTCTCCATCTCCTTCCCTTCCCCACTACCTTTAGCCTCACAATATACCCCAATTGAGGATCCTATATATCCTCACTGGCTCCAGAGGGATGGGAGCAGTTGGAGCCCTTGTACGGTACCCGCATAAAAAAAGTTAGTAATATCATAGAGCCTTGGAAAAAATATTTGTACAGCACCCTTGAGGTGATTTTTCACAAAACAGGGGTATATAAATTATCCAAATATTATTATTTATTATAAAAATACATTATTTTAGATGGCTCCAAATATAAAATGGAAAGAAAGTGTGAGAATATTCATTCACCTATTTAGTTTCGAGACGGTCGATTTTATATAGACATAATATTACATTCAATGAAAATAAACAAAGCTATACACTAGACTTAAAGCCGGGAACTGTGGAAATCGATCGTGGGCTTGACTAAAGAAAGAAAGAAAGTCAAACGACCGAGCCTTTCGATATGTTGGCTTCAGTTAGTACTGGGCAAATCAATCATGTGGATACAGTTGGAGTGCGGATCGGGCTCGAGGCCCGGTGTTCATTCGACCGAACTGCAAGCCCAACCTGGGCCCATACCGAACATGTTCACCGCTTCCATAAATGAGCGGATGGGTTGGTGAACCAGTGCGAACTAACCGATCCAGCGGATCGGTTCACCTGTAAATGGCATGCTTTACCATCCAGAAGGTTTTATGGTGTCCATGTACTAATTTTTTAATCTGGCTTTGAGGCGCCTTCTCCAACCTGGAACGAGAAGGATGAAACAAAACAAAGTATTTACCAAATTGGTTGGTACAAATAGTAATGCTTTATTTTTACTGAGTGAAAAGAAATAAAATAAATACAAAGCATGAAAAATTATACATGTTATTTTTACATGAAATGGTGATATTATTATTTTTACATCTAATACATAGTTTTAACAATCACCAATCACTTTAAAATCTAATCTTGCGATTAGAATGAATGCATCATTGTTCGTATCCAATAAATTTCTTATCTTCAACTTTGATTTCACTCAAATAATTGTCGAGCCATTTTTCAATGACAGGCAAATTATCATCACTCCATTTGGTTTCTTCTCGTATGTTCTTGAGAGACTTTTCGATGATGTGCTCTGCGCTGCCAAACTCTCCTTGACGCTCAACGTAGAGTTTTGTCACCATATCCAAGCCCTCCTGTGTCGTGAATACACTGGTCGCTGAAGATATCAGATTGTCCCAAAGATTCGTTTTGTTTTCAAACCTACAAAGAAAGAATAATAAATTATTTAAAAAAGTATTTCAAATACGTATTCAGGATACTATCATGTTATTTAAATATGAAAGAACCGATAAATCACAATATGTTTAGGGAACTATGTATTTTGTATCTGCCAAAAAATAACAGGCTGCAGATAAAACAGCATTATATTTACAAGTAGTTATGGAACAGTGGTTGAGGTGACACAAGTGCGATCTTATTAACGATATTCTATAAAAGATATATGTACAGATTTATAAACTTATTTGTGCAAGAAGCCAAAGGAGGAACAAAAGTAAAGCTATTACTTTCAAAAGCATAAGATCAAACCCGTATATGTATAATTTTGCACACATCGTCGCTGCGCTTGCAAAATCAGCAATGTTGAAATATACAGCTTTTCAGGAAGCACAAATAACTAATTAAAAAAGTGTAGGATATATGTAAGTAAGTATGCAGAACACTAGATCTTTAAGTGATCTAATTTTTTGCAAATTTATTTTGAAATAAAACCCACGCGTTCTTTGAGTAAATCCGTTATTTGTGTCTCCTGAAAATTTTTTCACTTTTACATGGCGAATTTTGCAAGCGCAGCGACGATCTGTAATAACTCTGATACCAGGAACTATCACATACTAGCACTGAAGAGATAAACCTATAGAAGTGTGTTCTGGGTATGTCTATTTGTCCGGAGAAAGACCAAATTTTCCTTACTTTTACTAAAATTGATCAAACATTTTCAAACACTGTAATTCTTTCTAGAGCAGATAAAAAATATCATTGGCCTGTCTTTGGCATAAGAGTCGAAAGATCTTATGCAAATTGGCAACACCAGTTTTCATTTCAATCTGTATAGATCACACTTCTTTAAATCACCTGTCCAGTGCATATGAGGTATCCTTTGATAATGTTTCATATGTTTCAACCAATACTTATAGATTATGTTTAAATTAATGTGTAAATAATAAAAAAGATGCAAATATTTTACCTAAGCTTAATTGTATCCCAGTTATCCTGCAGGAAATCAAAGAGTGTGGTGTAACCCCTGGAGCCACCAGTGAGCATGCTGAATATCAGGTAGATGTCATTCTCCGTAAAGTTGCCATTTTCCTCCAGGATCGTGATGTTCAGGAGCTTCTGTATCTTCCAGGAGGTGATGGGACATCCGGCCAAAGTCTTCAGCAGGTAAGTCCTCTCGCTGGCCTTCCTGCCGGGAGGGAAGTTGATGATTCTCTGTAGGCCGAATTCCCACTCCTCTTGAGATCCCCACTTGAATACGGGGCAGATGAATTGATTGCTGACGCTGAAAACAGGATAAATTCATGATGCATATTTCCGCAGTCAAATTTTTTGTAATCTTGAAATTTACAGAAACATGAATTTTTAGCTCACAATGAGGCTACCATCACGAGCTATGATTCTTTGAATTAGCAATTTGAGTATCAAAAAATAAGGCAAAATGTCAAAGTTAATTTTTTTGAATGGTTTAATAATAAAAAAGGTTTTGGAAAAGGCTGTTGAAACTCGGATGATGCTGGGTAGTAACCTCTAGTTATAATTTATTTATTCTGGAAAAGAATATAAGACTGCGCAAGTAGTTCATTGCCCCATAGCCTCAGTGACCTGATTTCTATCACTACTAGCAATTTTTAAAAATAATTGGTATTCACTTTGCGGCGTCATTATTAATTAATTAATTTAAAAAACATGTTTTGTTTACACCACTTTATAAATATGCATAAATATCTACATGTTTCGACAGCAATACTGTCATCATCAGGAATATATGAATACAAAAACAAAAAAATGTATTCATATGTTCGTGATGATGACAGCATTGCTGTCGAACCATGTAGATATTTATGTATAGTTAAAAAAGTGGTGTAAGCAGAGTATATTTTTTAATTAATAACTTATTTTTTCTTTAATTTTTGTAATCTACATGTATATTTCTTATATGCATTAAATTCACTGTTTGTAATGCATAAGAACATTTTTTATTTTATTATTATTATTATTATTCTAAAGACAAATATGTAAATCATTACGCCGTGCGGTCATAAAAAATCATTTGTATTTGACTTTCATTGTTTACTAAATTTGAAATAAAGTAAAAAGTATGAATCCAAATATATATCATTGCAATATGAAACATGTATGCAAGTAACAAATTTGCTTACGGATTTCCCTCATCTGGATCGACGGCATCCATCCATAGCTTGAATGCCGACTGAGCTTCCTCAATGCACGGTCTGTATCCGGCCCGGCAAAGGAATGTCTTGGACAGCCCTCTCAGGTTCACCTTCCAACCTTCGTCCTGGGCGCTGGGTGTGCCCAACTCTTCGTATAGCGGAGTGAGGAGCATGCGAACGTACGTCTGAAAGAGCAAACAGCATTAAAATAAATAATATAAGATATCTGCATAATGTTATCAGGAAGAGTCGAATAGCAAAACGGGTGTAATATATTTTTGAGATGAAGGTCCCATGAATCTTTAATTCTAACAGTCATGTAAAAAACGGGGTCTGGCGGAAGGTGTAACCGAGAGCCAAACCAACTGTTCTTGTTACAGATGAGTTGTTTATAAGAAGCCTTATATAAATGAGACAACTCCGCTTGGTAGGGCATGAAGCAAGGATGTAAAGTCATGACTCATTTTGTTAAGAGTGGGAGTCTTGGTATCAGCTTAATATTTTCCGACGACTCAAAAGTACGACTCAATTGAACGACGGCTCGTTTAAGAACCGGCACATATTAATAGCTGACTCTCTGTTCATGAGCTCATACCCCAGTTCATATGACTCCCAGCTCCTACGGTTCTCAGCCCCAGCTCTCAGCATGTAGGTGTAGGTACAAAACGTCCAGATGCTAGACTGTTAGGCCCCATTCACGTACTATACAGTGCCTACACACGTGTTGTATTTATTCTTATCTCTACATGCGAATATGTGAAACGTTGAAAACAAACGCTTTAAGATGCACCATGGCACCGAACATTTATTGTAAGGGCATAATTTAGCCTCGTAGAAGTTACACACGTATGTATACAATGATTTTATGTAAATAAAATAGAACGAGGGACCTCATTTAAAGATGCGTCCTCGTAGAAATACGTAAGAATACTATCGAACACCTGAGACGTGTTTATCTTTTTCGATAAATAAACAATAAGGTTTGTCAAAAAGACTTACAGTTCAATCGAGCCATGGTACGGTTTACCAGGAGTCATTCATGAACGGCTCATTCATTAACGCTAAAGTGGTAGAATATGAGTCGTGAAGTTGAACACGATCTGGATTTTTTGTTGATTTCGAGATAGTCTCGAAAAACTGTTTAGAATAGTTTTGGAATAGAAGTTTCTGTAGTATTATACGATATAGTCTACAGGGCGAAGGACTGTTGGGTTAAATATTAGGAGGATAGGTGGTGTGGAGTTTAACACCGCATCCTTGTGCAACTACGGGGAATTGGAGTGAGGCATTAGACCATCAGAAGTGTTCCATTGCATATTTTTTCAGACCATTTATATCAGCATGCAAAGAGTAGATCACTATTTAACAAAAAACTTATTATCGGTACCTCAAACTTCTTATGAACTTCCGAAGAGTCAATATGCCTTCCAATATGGTCAATCATGGTAAAGACAGGGTCCCAGACAAGGTGGTGTCTTTCTTCCTTCAGGAACAGAGTCATGTTCAGAGCGGTGGCAAAGCCAAGATCTCCTGCGTATGCAAGATTCCAGGCATCGTGCAAAAGTTTGGCTCTCGTGTAGACAGGAATATGGACGCGTGAAGGTGATTGAAGATACACAGCCAGCATGTTCCAATTACGAACATCGTAATTAACAGGGAAGGGACCTATTGAAATATTAAGTATTAAATCAAATTCATCATTGGAAACAAAATAGAGGAATGCTAATGCTGATCAACTGTGTATGGTAAATGATGGGTGAACATTAAAAAAAAGTTTTAAAAAAAGATGAGTTACCGATTTCCTCAGGATTGACGATGATGAATTTGTCATTCATCGGCATGTCCAAGATCTTGATTTCTCTCTCCTTCTTCATCCAAACAGTGGGAGAGGTGTTTGAAAAGTTGAGGCTGCACTCCTTGACAATGACCAGAGGAATCCACCAGATCAACTTGTCTTGGCCGGGAACATCATGAGGCCGTTCTCTCAGGTATACTCTCTGTAAAGCATCAAAACAAGTTTTTTTAGATGCTCGCACAATCTTTTTTTAATCTATGGACTGACAGTAGGTCTGTCTTTGCAAGACAAGCTATGTTTTAATCATTTATTTCAGAGAATGGAAGTTAAAATAGAAGTTTTTATATTAATGCATTACAATATTTGAAACATAGGTGACAGCAAAGAATACAGGTAGGTAATTCAATAACAGAAACTCAGTTCTTCGACACCGGTAGAGAATTAGAAGACACCCGAAATGCGTGCCCAACATTTGTATATGGTTATGATTTGCCCAAGGAGAATACGTCATTTCTCATTCTTGTACTCTACGGAAGATACATCATCGACTGACACAATAGGTAGCTATAAAGAAAGCAAATTAAATTCAAAGGCAATATGTACTCACTTGTTGCGCAATGGCACTTTTTGATCCATAATTCCTTTCGATTGAGATGACCGGTAACCGATCCTTAGAGATCCAGGAAGATCCGATATCGACAACACTCATGTCTTTGGAAATTGACTTGTCCTCATGAGCGATCTTGTCCAACGCTTTCCAGATATCGTCCGATGTAAATGTTCCATATTCCCTGTAAGATAAGTTAAAATTATATCATCAAAATAGAGCAATTTCAATCAATCAACCAATTTCAGAAAAAAAACTAATTCACATAACGTATAACGGCATCAGTAGAAATGTCCACTAACTATGTACTTTTTTAACAGATTTCATTTGTCCTCAAATTTTGAAAACGGGAAGTGTGATGATGCCAACTGAAAGAAGAAAACGTTGAAAAACTATTTAACATAAGGCACCCAGAAGATGGGTGATTGAGCAAGATCTAGTTGAATGGTACGATTCAGTAATTTTTTTATTTCTTTATTCATTAATGTTAAGTACAAAATATTTTTCATGGCTTTCGATTATCAAATTAAGCACTTGTCCATATTGTGGCAGTCGACACATATACTCGTATACACATACATTATATATATGTACATATTATATAACAAAAATTTTGGAAAAGGAATCATAATGAGAACATATTCGTAAAAGTAAAAGTACGTAGTCATCTAAATGAGGTTGGTCTTATACCATTTTTTAACTTCAACGATAATGATACTAGTTCATTGTTATAGACAGAGCGACAACAAAACATGAGTGAAGGTTTTACCTATCCTTGATGAACCTCTGCAGCCCCCTGGTGAAGGTCTGCTCCCCGAGGGTATAGTTGAGCATACGGAAGACCAGCTCTATCTTACTGCAGGTGGTCTCCTGCTTCATGCCTGTAATGCGGGAGTGCGGGTAGCGCTTGCTGAACTCGTAGTACAGGGAGTACAGAATTGTCATTGGCCATTTGCCGTCCATTTCCAAACCATTGTCAATCTGCGATAAATAAAAACAGTCATAATTTCAAATCTAAATTCCATTCATTACTTCCTGCATCAAATAACTAACCATATTACCATTTCTCTAAAGGATAGAACGCCACACAACTCTATCTTAGCATATGCTCCTTGCTTCATTTACATTCATGCCTCATTCCATACATAGTCTTCTGTTATTTTCACTCTTGACATGACCCCGGCTCAAGTATTTGATTCACTCGGTTGTGCCATGTCGGGCCTCCTTGACATCTCGGGCCTCGGGCCTCGGGCCTCCTTGACATCTTTTACTATTCAATTTTGCATCATATATTCTCCTGGCGCTCCTTTCTCCGTTCACCCCCTCTGCATGTCAAAACAATTCAAGTGCCCCTTTCTTAAACTCGCTCATTAGGCTTACATCAGCATTGCATTCTTTCCATTCCAATTATGTTTTAATTTTCCGCTTATTTCCTCATATCCGTTAGTTCAACGACAGCAGATTTCATCTGTTACTTCTCAACATCACCGAGCTACGACACCAGTGTACACACTCCTGTCAGATTTCATACAAAATCGAAATGGCAAAAATTACATTTTGCCTACAAAAATATAAGTATCGGGCCTAATTTACACATGTACAGTCAAATTCCAATTAACCCAATGGCTAACCTTAATGGCTGTGGCTGCGGACAGATATCCAACCAAAGCCTTGTTGATATGGGCATCACTCCACCAGGCCGGCGTCACCAGACCTCCCAGCCACTGGTAGCTGAGTTCCTGCGACAACTGAAGGTAGCCACGAGCAGCCAGCTCACTCTCCCTGTAAAATACACCGCAAACATCATTTTAAGGACAACTATTTAAAAAATAAACATGTTTACTGATAGCTCCGGCGATTGAGCAATTTGAAGTAGCTAGATAGAGAAATTTATTTTACAACCAAAGACTATTCTTACTACTTGATTCTGCCCATGAGGGTGATAAGTCAGTTGAAGAAGCTAAGCAGGTAAGGTGGTGTTCTAATTCAATTGACCACAAGGTGAAACATTGCAAGAGAAATGTTTAATTTTCAAACCGACAGGTGACCTGTCAGTGTCTGAGTTGGCATCGCGTTGGGTTTCCATCCAGGCGTCATGAGTTAAACTCCTTGGCTGGCTAAGTCCTTCATCATGACACAAGCAATATTTTCCGCTTAGTGTGATGGTAGTAGACAATTTAAAAATATTGTCAGGTTACTCATAACGCAAGTGGAAGAGAGACAGATGAATAACAATCATCTCCCACATTCGACAGTCTCCATTGTGTAGTTTTTAGAACAATTGATTATGTTATGAGGCGTTTGATTCTGATTACAATAGGTATACATAGTTTATTACAATGTATAAGTAAAAAAAATCAAAAAGTTTTCCCTGCCGTCAAAGTTTTTTTACGGCTTTAATTAGAATAAATTGAAAATGAATATTACTTAAAGATAATAAGCCCCCAGTTATCGGTTGGTTTGACTCCCATATAGTTGGGCAGCGCCACAATGTCCAGTTTGGTCATGGGCAGAGGAAGCTCCCAGAACTCGGATATCGCCGTGAACACCTTTTCCACCTTCTCAATAATCCCTTCAAGAGCCTCTGAAAAGTCGGTTCTGGACCAGACAGTAATATCTGAAATCAAAAAGAACTACTTAGGAGCAGTGGCATAGCATGAGCCATCGTCGCCTGGGGCGGAATCATAATTTGCCGCCATAAAAATAATGATGTTGGTGTTGGTGGAAAAAGGAATAATATGAAAGAACGAAAAGTATTTATCTCAAAACCAAAATAGTACACATAAGTTTAAAATTTGACTTTTCGGACCTTACGTGCAGCAAAATCTCATCAATCTGGTTGTGTGTAGTATAGCACAAGCAAATTTTGCCGCCCTCCTAATAGGGGCGCCCGGGGCGGTCCGCCCCTCCGACCCCCCCTCACTATGCCACTGCTTAGGAGCTGTCTAAAAAAAATATTACACAACTAGCTGATGTGTGCTCGGCCTTGCTCGGGATAATTCTTTTTTTTGGAATAGAGTTATGAAGTTGTGAAGTTGTGAACTCTTGCTTACTGTTTGGGTGCCACAATTGATTTGACAGTGAAAGTAATGCCCTGTGACGACTATTAGTATCTCTAAACAAAGAAACATTCATTTGAAAATTTAATTTCAATCCAAACATTTATTTTTTCAAAATATATCTAAATAATAAAGTTCTTTAGTAGGTACCTACTTGCGTTTTCCATTTTGAAAATATTCAACCCAAACAAACCTTCTTCTTTTGAATATGTAATCTGCGGCTATCTATGGGCTAACCTCAATCCAACATGGCGGGTTCTATGTTTTTCATACTAATTTTAAAATGTTATAGCAACAGTTTTACATATTGGATTTCATTCAAACTACTTTCAAAACCTTCCCAGCGCTAATAAGAATAAACTGTGTTATTTTCAGCGAAACCGGTCAAGTAATTTTCGAGAAAATTGAGGACACATAGACAAACATTAAATTTCATATATAGAGATAAGTAGAGACTCGTGTTCATGAACTATAATTTTTTATTACATTGAAACTCTCTTAAGATGTTTTCCAAGAGACCGGAAAAAAAACTTCTCACATGGGAAAATTTTATATGTGGGATAAATTGGCCAATTTTTCAAATTCAGTCTTCAAGGGACCGAAAAGGGAACTTCTTAAGCGAGTTTCACTGTAATAATAAAAAGTTGGAGGGGGGTTCAGTCCAGCGTTCTGCGAGAAAGTATGTCATTAAAGACAAGGTGGAAGGGGGAGGGAGGAGAAAAAGTAGTGTAATATTAAAAAAAATATATATATTAATGACAGGGGATAAAGGAAAATTATTTGTCAAGTGTCTGCAATAGCGATTACAAGAGGGTTGAGGGTTGAATGTGCCACTGGTTGAAAAGAATTTGGATAAAGTTTTTATGTAGGTACTTTCTTTTAAGATGTATCACATTTTAAAGTGTTTCTTTTAAAAAGCATTCAAAGTAGCAGTTGTTTTGAGTTTTGACAGTTGGATTATTGAAGGGAAACAGTAAACAATGGAGTTAGAGATAAACTTAGATTGACCAGAACTACGGATATGGTAGGCACTCACATATCTCACTTTGAATACTTCACACCTATATGAACACCTTTATACCAAGCCCACATCGAAAGAATCCAAAGTATTCAACGTAAATTCTTTAAGCACATAAATGAGTAATTTAATTTATGCTTTGCTAATAAGACAGAATTCTTAAAATTCCACAACTTCATCACGCTTCAAAAAAAACGTTTAAAAGTGAATCAAATCATATTGTTTAATATTATGAATAATAGCCTGGACTCGCTAGAGCTCATCAATTTTATAAAAATCCACATGCCGTCAAGAGCAAGACCAATCTCAGGACAAATTCTCCAATTCCCCGTATTGTGCGTAATATAGCAAACAATTTTAAAAGATCGACATTCTTCACAATACCCTTTCAAAATATCAAACCGAAGTAATGCGTGAAACCAAAAATTGATGAACGAGTATAAAATGTATTAAATTCATCTCCTGCCTCCATCCTATCTTCCTCTTATTCTTCCCTCTTCCTTTTTGTTTTGTTTTTTCTCTGGTTAGCTTTATAAATAAAACACCTGTATTTAACCAGCGTTAGCATAAGAAACTCGGTTGGTATATCTTTTGTTTAACTTCCTATGGTTATATGTTTGTATTAAAAGCTGTGTGCTTCTTACAACAAATAAAATAATAAAAAGACTTTAACGTGGTGACGGGTTACCTTTTAATTTAAGTAAAAGGGAAAGTGAAATGCAAATTGAACTTACTAATTTCCTGTCCGAACATGTTCAATGTAGTATTGCCAACAGGTTGGACGTCCGCCATTACAAGTCCTACGGAGAAAGTGGGTATCGGAGGAGTTCTCTCAAAGTGATCCCAAACATATGTAGCATCTCCATTGCTGGTGGTCACAGTTCTGAAAAATAAAATAGAAAAAATAGTAAAAGCAGAAGAATAGAAGAGCAAGAAAACGTTGCGAGGCTGCCTGAATCAGGGTGGAAGACATTTCATGTATTTTTAAACATTAGAAAGTTTTTACTATATTGAAGTCCATTTTTAACTTACGTTTCTTCATCGCAGCTCTTGCGTGGCATATTGGCCAGGGTGGTCATGTGTTTGGGCCTGAGGATGCTGATGTCAAAGGGGGTTTTGTAAGAAGGCTCGTCGAAGCAGGGGAATACCCTTCTCGCATTGTTCGGTCTCAGTTGGAGTGCAACGGTAGACCTAGAATTAAATAACTTAGTAATGTAATACCAGTGGCGTGCAGTCCACAAAAGCTAAAAAGCTGCAAGGAAAACGAACCTTTAAAAGAAGAATACTCAAAATTAATAAGTAAAGACAAATAATTTCAAGGAAGCCTAAAATAGTTTTTATAAGAAAGACAAACATTCCCGAATTATGAATAACCTGACATTATTTGAAAATCTCCTACTACCACCACAATAAGCGGAAAATGTTGCTTGTGGTGTGATAGAGGGCTTAACCAGTTGAGGAATTGAACTCACAACACCTGGGTGGAAATGCGCTACCGACTCAACTGACTGGCTATGAGATTGATGATTGAAATGTAATTTTTCATAGATAGGCGAATTAATTTAAAATACATTTTATTATACATCATACAAAGAGGAAAGGAACTTCTACGTTCATTTATTTAAGTGGCCACAACAATCAGCAGAAGATGGTAATAAAATTTGCAATTTATAAATATTCGATGCACAATTCATATCCAAACTTGAAAAACTAAACACAGCTTACCTATGGTCATAGAGCAATGCACGCCACTGTGTAATACTTTGACATTTTTGTTTGGTGGTGATAGTTTGATTGTGTGTTAGGTGCAATTAGGTATAAATGCTATAAAAGCTCTAACAGAATAATTTATGTAATTAAGTTTGACAGTTTAATTGGAAGTGGAAAGTTTATATAAGTGTTACCTAAACATTGGTTCAGTGATACCTTAACTGTTGGTGAGTGGATATTTGCTAATGTGGAACCAGAAAGTTTGGTAAAGTGAAACAATGAATGTGGAAGATTGTGAAACGGGGATGTTTGCTAACGTGGAACAAGAAAATTCATTTCGGTAAAACCTTAGATATACTCATATAAGGTTATTTATTTCTGATCTTACCTTGTCTTATCATCAACGGCCGAGGGTGCTCTGTAAAAGGCCTCTGATTTATCTGTTTCGAGTTTCCCTTCAAACGTCATTTCAATGTTACCCACTGTGCCTTTGGGAATTTCCTTGGACAGGTGGATAACGTATATGGGCCTCTTTGGATTCCTGTCAGCTCGGGTGACGGTGAGCATCGTCATACCATCGCCGGGAATTCTGAAACGATATTTATATTAAGGTGAAATCAAATTTTAACAATTTCACCTTTTCCGAAATTCGTAGTAAAGGATTACTGTGAACTGAAAGAGCGAAAATGTGGGGTTACCGTGAATTTCAACCGAAGTAATTTTTTTTTTAAATAACGATAATAACTGCATTTTAACTTTATTTTCCCGTTGACGAACAAATTTTCTACAACAATTGAAAACATGCCATTTTGATTTGCTACCAAAATGATGTATTTGTGCAGATGGCGTTTGTAACGTCACACCAGCTAACTTTTGTAGGGGCAGTCTCTGGTCCCGGTGACAACTGTCTAAGCAGCTAGTAGCGTGAATTACCTCATAGCAAAATTCGAACTGATTAGGAATTTGGAATTTCAGAATGTTTTAAAAATCAATTAACGGAAATATTTTTTTTAAATTTTATTTTAGTGCAACCATCTGAAACAGAAAAATAAACTCTAAATAATCGGCATATTTTTATCAACATCTCTCATTTGTTAAAATGGCAACCGGATAAAACAGAACACGATAAAATATTAGGTTAGGTTAAGGTAAGTTAGGTTAGTTTAAGTTAGATTCAATTAGGTTAGGTTAGGTTATTTTTTTTTCTTCACTTTAATTAACTTTTCTTCAACGTTCGGTTTCATCATGGAACCTGTGAAAATATCCAAGTTAAAAATAACGTTACTTGGGGTCATTCAGCTTGGCCCTGACTTCGGTCTGCAGGATGTGCAGGTCCTGATGGGCGTGGAGCGACATCTCATCGCTGTCCCTGGCCCAGGTGATATTGATGATGACGCTGCCCTTGAATATTCCGTCCCCGATGTAGGGCTCCAGCTCGAGCTTGTAGCCTGTGGGCACTAC